>CM002487.1:4158513-4204716 GCA_000325765.3 Leersia perrieri | reverse complement strand
AGAGATTAAAATAGATCAACGAGTTAGCAAAACTTGCTGAAAACTTCTGAAAATTTGTGGGTTGTTTTCTGACATATCAAAGTATTTTTGAGAATTTTTGTAGAATTTTTGGATGCACACATATTTCCCATATTAATTGTTTTGTGTTCCTAGGCCTATCATTGCATGTGATGATGAGATGATTAAGACCCAAAAACAATTAAAAGCAATTCACAATCACATGATGCATCAAATTTTAAATTTGGCTCTCAGGTTTATAGGATTGGTATGTTACGGCGACGACGGTGGTGGGCAACCAGGGCGGCCGGATCCGGCGACGGAGGACGGAGTGGCCAGATCCGCAGCGGCGGACGCGCGTGCAGGAGCAGCGGGCGGGCACGCTATGCCATCGATGAGGAGGTGGCATGGATCCTCTCCATCGATTCAGCGCCCGCCGTCTCCAACCCCCGCACTCGCGAGCCGCGCAACCGCTTCCTCCAAGGCGCAGATCGGAGGTAGGCCTACTCGCCAGCCATTGTCCTTTCTTTTCACCATCGGCTTGCATCGTCGTCGCCGGCAGCGGCGACGAGGTGGAGGGGACAATATGCCAGTTTGATGGAAGGGGAAAGGGGAAGATGAGCAAGAAGGTAGGGGAGGAGGAAGCGGAGGAGAACAAACCTGGAGGCAGCTTGGACGGGGCGCTCTCCAGTCCTCGGGATACAGCAGCATGAGAGGAAGAAGGACCAGTTGTAGATGGTTGTTGGGTGGCCTCTCGCACGGCTGGCCTCGCTGCCGGCGGCGTCGGGGTCGGGGTCGGCCTCGTCGTTGGTCCGCCCAGCGACGCTCCATCTGGTGCCGCCTCCCTCCAATTCCCATCCCTGTCAAACGGTTGGGAGCACAAGAGGGAATTTCGGTGCTCATATAGCTTCTGGGGTAAGATTGATCATAGAATCCTATTCGGTATGATATTTATGAAGTAGTTTCGTGAGGTTGTTCTTTTACAGTTGAATTAGTGTTTATGAGGTTGTTTCCTTACTGGCTTTCTTGTAGAAAGTAAATAAAAGTTGTGATAGCCCTAAAACGAGAAGTGTGTGCAGTGGTAAGAATGTGATAAAACCCAGCAATGTGAGATGCTTTATCTGAACCAACACATTTGAAAATTCATGTGCAGGTAAACTTTTATTAATTGATGTGTGATGGTCTTAGTTCCATTGCTCACTCTGACTGTTTCCATACACAGTGCAATCAGATGTCTAAGAATACCCAGTTTAACATCTTTCGTTTAATGAATACATGATTGTTTTCATGATAGTTTCTGTTCTCGGTAATTATCACTGTTGTAAGAATAGTATTATTTATCACTTTGGAAAGTGTTTGCCATTTAATTTCATTGCACAGCAAAAACTGTAAGGTTGGCTTTCCTATGGGTTTTGTCAGTGTTCTAGAATGTAGCCCAAAATGCTTTTAGCATCTTCCCGGTCGTGTAGTCGATGTCTTGAGTAAATCCCAAATTACTCCATATTTTGTTATGTTATCTATATTTCTTTCAGCTTCTGAACATGGAGTACTAATTTACTGGCAGATTCTCTTTGTTGTTGCAGGGATAAACTGGAAATACGTGTGATAGACTGAGCCACTCGGTATTGCATCTATCACTCTTAATACATGTGTACAACCTAATTGTTTGTACATGCATGCTATCAATCTATAAATGTGTTGCTCATAAGTTCATTGTATACAGCAATGCTGATATAAGTTGCCTCTTTTAGTAAACGATTTTTTACTCTAAAAGTACTGTTTTTCGATGAAGCAATAAAATGTTTTTTTATCTCATTATTCAGTGGGAGGTGATACCATTTTTTTCATAAATGTGTACTTGAGGCGGCTGGCCATATCTGGTGGGGATGGTTACTGCTGCTTGCAGCAGCATGCGCATTGGTGTACAGTGTTAAGAACACCGGAGCTATTGGGCAGGGCACCATTGCTCTGGTGGTGCCCATCGAGGATCCTTCGCTGTAGCAGGTGACGATGCGGTGCTTATCTGTTCGTGCTACTCAGCTAATGGTGCTAATCAATGAGTATCCTCGATTCTAATCTGTCTTTTGAGTTATTTTTTGCGATAGTAGGATTTATAAGAAATAGGGCCTTGTATTTGATAGTTAAATGATTTGTTGATAGATTGGTTAGCAATAGAGAAGATAACAATATTTCTTAATTTCTTCGCAAACAATTCGTTGAACAGCTAATTTGCTGAATGTAAGTCATCCTAGGTGTCTTAATTAATGCGCTCAGTTAATCTGCTGAATGTAAGTCATCCTATTATTACTCAACCAAAGAGGTTTTGAGTAAAATTTATCCTATTTATCTTTTACCGATTCAGCAAAATAAATGCCAATATAGAATTTGTTAGCTATATGTAGTTATTTGTTCATCATTGATTTTTCACTATTTTTCTATTTTTTATATATATAGGTGGCTGCTCACTTGACTCTTGGCTAAGGCAAGCATCATGTGTTCCCTTTTCTATTTGATCAGGTAAACATTGCGTCACTTATCTATGTTTTTCTTTGTAATGACAAATCTTGTCAGTTCAGCTGACTAATTGGTGAACTAAAAATAACATTGTGGAACACATATATGCACAATGTCACTCACATGCACAAACAAATTTGATGGCTAGATCATCATATAGTGTGATGCTGATCACAAACATGATAAAAGAGACCAATTTCCTGGGGATTGGGTGGGATTGGGCCAGCTCCTAGCCAAACAAATATAAGTTTGACCAGCAATGTACACTGCATTGACAACTTAACGGGTAATTAATTTGTACACAGGCGGCGCCTGGTAATTAATTTGTACACAGTGGCGCCTGGTAATTCATAATAACACAATGTCCACTTCTAATGGAGGCTGAGACGGCTACCTTGAATTCTTTGCTTGGTCTTCCTTGCATCATGTATGCACACTAATCACAGTTGAACAACCTCACATGAATTATTCCCACTGTTAGTTCATTTGTACATTAATCCTTACTCGGCTTTTCAGATAGTTGGCTAATAAAACATGTCATCCAATTTTCTGAAGAATGTCAGTTTTCTGTGAGGAATGAATGGAACCATGTGTGTGAACTATTAATTTTATAGTGGATATTCCTTATAGCTTTGAAATTAGTTGTTGTTGTGATACTGTTAAACTTAAAATTTCAGTATATTGGACGTATCGGGTTTTGTCAAAGGTGTAATTTTCTGTTTGGTTTATGGCTCTACAATTTATTTGCTTGTATTGTAAATATCCTTGTAGGTAGTTTTGCCATGTTGTTTATTGCCCATTATTTTGTTTCTCCTATAATTTAAGTCCTTTATGGACTTCATGTTATATCCTTAAGAGGTTGTTCAGACTGTTTTCCCTTTTCACTATTGTTGTATTCTATATTATTCTGGGTATATAGCATTAAATTCCTTGGCGGATTAATTTTCAATGTGAACATTATTGCTGTTTTGTATTGTTTTCAAAGGATAAGCTTTCTCTCTTTCATTGATGGGAAATTGTAATGCTCATCTGGAATAAGTAATCTACTGAATTGCAGTTATTGTATGCTTCATGTTTTTCTGCTGGACAGAGTTTGGGGTAAGCTTACATAGTTGGATAAAAGCAGCATTCTTTTACTGATGCTTTAGATGAAGGCGGCACCTGCAAATTTTAGATTTCTTTTGCGGAAATGTTTTCTAAAATATACTTTGTTTGCCATTCAATGTAATCTGAACATCTAATATTTTTTTGCAAGTTTGTAATTTATTTGGAATTAATATATGAATTATAATTACCCTATGTACGGTACTTATATTATAATTACCCTGTTACTATTGCCCTTGGTATATTGCATATGAATGAATAGATTTCAGTTGTTATTGCATATGAATGAATAGATTTTAGTTGTTGTATGTCATTCAACAGTAAAAAAATAGATGATGAAAAATTGTACGCAGGTGGCGCGCCCCATGATCTAGTGTTACTTAGTCCTGACATAGCTCATTATTGATGTAATGCCCTGCGACTACGAATTGTACTCAATCTTCATGAATAATGTAAAACTCCCTATTGTAGTAGCACCAAGATTGATTAAGTTCCCTGTCACCTGATATTCTTCAAAAACAAAATCAGTACCTGGTTCTATTTCCCTTGTAGGAACTGTTTCAGATGCACTGGTTCTTGCGAACGAGTAGCTGGTAGAGGCAATTGGATGTGCCTCCGTGGCTGGATTCATCTTATTGAAGTACAAGAATACAATTGATCAGTTATGAGTAGAGGAGATGATCTTTAATACAAGCACAACAAACCAAAAGCACCAAGCTTATTTAGCCTCTCTATCCAGGTGAATTACCCTAGTAGGTTATTCAATAAATTACCCTTTAAACGACGCAAAGTTTTGAAAGTACAAGAATAAAATTAATTAATTATGACTTTATGAGTAGAGGGACTGATTTGATCGAAATTAAGCAGTATAAGAACATAAGATGAAGCAAGAGATATGTAGGGTAACTTAGTATTTTCCATTGTGGTGAATATGAGGCATAATCTACAAGTTTGTTGATATGCACAGGGCCACAGGCAAGTCATCTCCATCACGTTGAGGATGATTTTCTAGGTTTGTTTTTAACATTACCTCTCCAATTGAACGTACATCACACGCTGCTACATTTTTTAATTCCTTCTAAACGGTGCACCTGCTCCTTTGGTAGCATAGCATGGGGGCATTCTCAGTTAGACGCGGCAAGGCCGCGCCACTGCGCCAGTGTTTCTAGTTTTTCTACGAACAAGGATAAATAATTCTGGAAACATATATATCTATCAAGAAACCATAGTTTGAGTATTTGAGCCATCAAATTAAACAATCAGCAGGATGTTGTGTATGACGATGATGACAGGTGAGGAGTTTGGTAGCATTGCTGTGACAATTTGTAGATATCTTCCTAGCACAACTAGCTTGCTGGTTCATTAACTACTAGTTTAATTACCAACTAACTTACTGGTAAATCATTTTTCAAAAGAGAGCATCTGCTTGTCAATTGATTTATTTCTCTGATCAAACTCTTTCCCAGACAAACATCGGCCTATACCTTCCAACTTCTTTTTTTGATAAAATATTTAAAAAAAGAAAAATATTTTTCTTGAGAGTGAACAATTATAATGTTCTGATACTTGCCTATATGTGAAAATATTTTTATCTATGATAAAATGCAGCTATAAATTAATCTATGAATAAAGGAATGGAAACACAAAAAGTTTCAAATAAATTCATACTAAAATCATATTACTAAGTTTAGTTCATTGACAAGTAATCAAAAATAAGATAACTGTGAAATAGCAAAAATGTCTTTAAAAACCTAACGGCATTTCAAGTTGGTTTACCAACATCTGATGACATTGGGACCGATTTGTAATACTATCTACGTCAAAACCGGTGGAGCCCAGCTGATCGAAATCTTGGGACCGGGACACCTAACATCCACAAAAAAGATACGGCTCATGAGGCGGGTGTATTGTCCTGATCAGCATGTTGCGCAACTTGTAACCTAATTCATAGACTAAGCGTGCTACTAATTCCAACCAATACACTTCCGCAGGTTGTGATCAATCATTTGTTAGCATTATTTGTAACTTTCCAAGAAATATCTAGCGGTATTAGTGCCGTAATTCTTTTTAGCTTATGGACTTATGGATTACCTTGCATGGTTCTCCAAAAACATAATACATCACCGTTTGCTAGCTGGCTGGTTCTAAGCTATTCTCAAGTACAAAATATATACTAATATTTAATTCACTCCTGTAAGCAAATATCTATAATCTGTCCAATCATTCACGAAAGGTACGTTCCCATCTAGGCCGATGAACACTAAACGGCCTCAACCAAGAAAAAGATACATGCATGCCATCGTCAATCGCTCTCAACATGTGGCGCAACTTGCAGGTATTTTCGGGAGCTTTTGCTTTAGTGATCTCTATTGCAGATCTATCACCCGAATTAATGGCAGTAAAAACATGGGACAGGACAATAGTCCATAAAAATATGGTCATGGAGGGGTAAAATTGCTTTTTTTTTAATTATTTGCAACACATTATAAAAGTACCAATGTACCCGTAATTACAAACTTAAAAAAAACTAATATACCTTTATAAACTAATGTCCAAATCTTTTCTACTGCCAGTATAATACTGGGAGTTGAAACCACCGGAGAAATATCTTTCTTGGGCTAGTTAGAATCCAAACCATAAACATAATTTAAATTTACGTCGATGACCGGAAAAATTCAAACGTACCAATTTTCTTCTCACAGTTTATGAACACATGTACATGCATCGAATACCTTGCTATATGTAGTGATAGGTCTGAAAATGTTATGTTAAATCCTGACCATACCGGCTGCCATTTTCAATTTCTACCAACTGTTTTCATTCAGTAACGGAAATTTTCGGTAATAGAAACGGAAACAGTAAAGGGTTCCATAAATAGTAGTGTAAATAGTAATGTACTTCCTCCGTCCCATAATATAAGAACTTTTGGGATGGTATTTAAGTTGTCTCATAATATAAGAACTTCTGGTATTTAAGTTTTTTCCCATAATATAAAAACTTTTTGTTTTAAGACAACTCATTTTATGGCACATCTATCTAGAAATACTTTAACTTTCTCACTCCTTGCCATTTATTTTAGATCCAATACCCTTAATTATGGCATGTAGACTCTAAAAATTCCATCTATCAAGAAAAAAATAAGTGGGACCCATGTATTAATGAGGGGTGTCGTAGACTTTTATTTTATCATTATTATTTCCTAAAATGGCAAAAGTTCTTATATTATGGGACGGGGGGAGTATTATTTTTTATTGTTTTGTCAGAATTCCGTAATGATCAATATTACCAAAATTTTCCGAAAGCCCAAAATACCTCCATTGGCTACACTCGGCTAGTCCAAAACGCACAGCCCAAAGGGCAATTAGCCTACCATGCCTACTTCTCCTAATCGGCTATCGACTCCCGACTCTCCTCCCTGTCCCTCCCTACATGTACACGTGCCACACATGCATTTCCTCCATCTCCACTTCTCATCTCTTCTCACTTTGGTGGCGGTCCACGCCGCTGCGACACCGCACAGTGCTGCCTCACACCAATGGACTCATGCATTAGTGAGTATAAAATGTTATAGTCCTTAGTTTTCGACATAAATAATCGCTACCGGCCAATATGATATATTTCTATTCCGATGCCACCGTTTCTGATTACCAACAGTGTCGATATCATTTCCATTTCTGCCTCTACCATTCCGTTTCTATCTCTGAACAAAAAAAATAGAAATGGGAGAGGTAGTTTTCCGACCATTTTCATCCCTACATGCAACAGTAGACAGCTAGTATCTTCTAATGAAGTACTCCTATATTACATTATAATTCATCTGATTTCTCTGTAGAGTACGTAGCCAAACACTTGTTTAGAAAATTCATATCTCGCACACTACTGAAAACAGAACAACTACGAGGCCGCTATTTTTTTTAGACCATGCGTCGGACTCATACAAATAATATTTTTAATTGATGTTTTTAATTGATGTTGTAACAGAAACCCTGAATCTAGTTCCCTCCTTCCTCCCCTATCCCCTAACCTCCAGCCACCACCATCTTTCCTTTCCACACTCATGATGGCCAGCGAGAGAATGCAACCATGCTGGCCACATCAAGCTAGAGGCGGCGCCCTCCACTACTGCCGTCATCCACCCTCTGCCGCCCCCTTTTGTCTGTGCAATGCTTGGCCTGGATGCATCCTCCTCAACCCCTCGACGGTCGGAGCAATGATGGCCATCACCGTCGGCCCCACCCCTCTTAGCATTAGCTTCATGAGAGCAGCGCCGGGCATTCCCGCGCGCCCACACCCCTCCTCACCCCTAAATCAGGTGAGGAACACCAAACCCCATCGCCCTCCTCATCTGACGATTTTTGTCTCTCCTAGCCCAAGCGCTGACTACCACACCTTGACGCCTAGATATGGTAGTTAATTGTTCCTTTTTAGGTTTGACTCCACTAGATTTGGTCTTTAATTAGTCATTTTTGGGTTTGACTCTACTAAATCGGGATCTAGTGCTACCCCACTATAGTAGATTGACAAGTCAAATATGTGATTCGTTCTACCCAGGGGATTCGTTGATACAAGGACTAGCAAGATTAAGCGACAAACATAGAGGAGAGAAGATTTTTATATTGGTCTGGGCCCTCGTCAGGTTAATAACCTTACTCCAGTCGATCTGAGGCGTGTTTTGCGTTAATCAATAGATCATGTGATGCCGCTGAGTATAGTGAACAGTTGTAGAAGGCTAGACTAAACGCTTCGACTAGTATAGAAGGTATATGGCTATATGGGGGTATATGTGGGGCTAGTTGAGAAGGCGAGATTGTCGACGAGGTGCTTCTGAGGTCTTCGATGTGCTTCGACGAATTGTAACTCTTAGGACTCAATTGAACGTGTCTTCAGCCCTCCAAGGTCCTCTAGACTTATACCCCTTGTGAGGATAGTCGTGACCTACTCAGACTTCTAAGGATCCTGAGTTGAAAGTATAGCAGGATAAGGAAAAAATCTATCTTATACTACCCGGATTATATCTTCCAGTATAGAAAGTGAACCTAGCATTCCCTAATCGTATAGTACATGATGGGCGCTTCTCCGTATATGCAAAGTTCTTCAGAATATGTGGTTACCATATACACAATAGTGCAGGATACCCCTTATCGATTACTATGACACCCACTTCCATCTGTTTTGTGTAGGCACGATACTGCTCTTGTTGTACTTCCAAATTTTGAATTCTTCTCATTTGTGAAATTTTATGCATGCCAACGTCAACTCTAGAATTATCAGTTGGCACGTCCTATTTTGGCAACAGTTAATTGTGGCACTGAGTACTCCTTTCAAATATGGTGTTTCCCTCATTAGTGAAAACCAACCGATTGCCATCTCAGGTTAGTTCTGTAAATTTGTGCAGGTTTTACAAATTGTAGCTTATTGGCATATTATTTTGTATGTAATGCATAATGCAATGGTTGATAGAAATTAGTGGAAACCATTGAAAATAAATGAACAGAAGTATCATGTTTTAATTCTTCCCATGCCTCTAAATTCATGTGTTTTTCCTATTGTGTCAATATTTTGAATTCAATGGATATGTCATTTCATCACTATGCTTTTTCTATTCATGTGTTTCATAATCCTGTGGCAATTCAACAGGCACTACATTCCATTCTTATGTTTTTAATGTTCCAGTGTCACGATCCCATATATTATAAAGGTAACTTTATTTTACATATTTCTTTTTATGGAAGGAGAATTTCAGTTCTCTAACTGCTTGATCGTTTGCACTAAACAGCACAAATGCAGATTTTGCATTTTCACAATTTAAAAATAATTTATGTATACAACTTTTGTAGATGGATTATTTATAGTTTAAAAGACAATGTTAGAAAAAACTATAATGAAAAAACTCTCAAATCAATCTTAAAGTTAGGTTTACAAATTTAAATTTTGGCTTCGGGTTATAATCCATAGGCGAAACAATAAGAGTCTAAGCATGTGTTTGGTTTGATGGTTTTGGTGGGTTGGGTTGGGCCATCCCATTTTTATGGTGTTTGGTTGTTGTATGATTTATATTTAGACATATCATTAAACTACTAAGGTGGGTCTCCATGGGGCTGGTCCGGGGATGAGTAACCATCCCCATCCTATCGTACCCTACGAGAATGAAATTTTCCTAAATAAATCCCCATGGATACTAAGAGGGTGTTTGGTTCCCCGCCAGACTTCGCCACGCCTTGAATGTGGCAGCCACGTAAAACAGGCTATTGTTTGGTTCCCACGTAAGTTGAGGCAGCCACACAATTTTACAGTTTATTTATGTGATAGTTTATGCCACAACTGTGGCAAGCTTTTCTTTTGCCACAAAACTATGGCAGCGCCACAACCTGGCAGGCTACCAACGGCAGCAAACCAAACAGTCTCTAAGTTCACTCGAGGTGTGCAACTCACGTGAGATGGTGACCCTATCCTCTTTCCCCCGATTCACCTATCAAACAGGTTCATCCCATAAAAAAACAAGAATGGACCTAGCCGGTCCAACCCTATCCCCGAACTAAACAGATGCTAAGCACCACCGAGGCCCTGCACCGCGGGCAAAGCTAGCAGCCGCAAAAAAGATACGGCGCATCCACCCCACCGTGCATCCGGGCCCATGCTGACCCTCAGCCAACGATAGCCACAAGATGGACAGGCAACCTGGTGCCAAGTCAGACGAGTGCAGCAAAAATATCTACAGGTTCGCTGCACTTGGCGCGTGCCAGATGTGTGTGTATATCCAGATTAATTTGGCGCCTGCGTTGCTGCGCGCTCTATCTGGTCTCCACACGACCAAACGGCAGCAAGTTGCGCCACTTGGCTATGTAATTTAATTAATTTAAAGTCAGTGGACTAGAAGGCCGTAATACCTTCTGTCTAGTTGTGACAATGGCAGTTGCCACTTTGACACCAGGTGCATGCATCCTTGCTTGCAACACGGTGATGCAATGCTCATCAGTGTGCTCTCCTAATTTTGGTCCTTAAATATGAGAGATTGGAGGATGTATTTACAAATGATCACCCCTCTAATTTGGGCGACCGTACTCCCTATCCGTGCCAATTTCAGTGGTTATGAGAAAAAAAATATTGACATAGGAACAGTATTTTGGCAAAATAAATCAAATCGTTCTCTCATTAACAAAATATGGACATTTTGAAGTCCTAAGAAAAAGATGTTTAGTTGGAAGCCAAAACTCGTCCAACCAATATATTGGTCTTCCTTTTTTACTGTTTGGCCCTTTTAAAAAACTTATTTCGTAAATGGACCCCGAAAAAAACTTTAACCAAAAATGGACCCCTAGCTCAGCGCCATAGGGTTTGGCGCTGATGTCGAACACGTAAGCGTCAGCGTCTTCGGCGTCGATAATTGGACGGCGTCCTTGGGGAGGAAACGGCATGAAGGGTGTCAGCGCCATAGCCTCTGGCGCTGAACCTCGAACTTATCGGTGTACGCTAAGACAAGGAGGGTGTGGGTTGCGGTGTGCCTGATCTCAGCGCCAATGATCTTGGCGCCGAGATCGGCCACCTTAGCGCTCTCGGCGCCATCAATCCAGTACGTGGTTTTTTGGTGGAGTGGGTAGCCGATGTCAGCGCCAATACCTATGGCGCGACAGCCTTTGGCGCTGAGGTTGGCCACCTCAGCGCTCCCGTCGGCATCAATCCAGTACGTTGTTTTTTGGAGCCGGATTGGCTCAGCGCAAAAAGGCTTGGCGCTGAGGTTGGCCACCTCAGCGCTCCCGTCGGCATCAATCCAGTACGTTGTTTTTCGAGGGAGCCGGATTGGTGACCTCAGATTTGTGATATCGGCGCCATAGGAATTTGCGCTAAGGTCGCAAACACTACACAGCTCAGGCGCAGCAGCAGCTGCTGCATACCAGCAGCACATACAGCAGCAACTACTGCATACCAGCAGCACAGCAGCAGCAAAAGCACATACAGCAGCAGCACAGCACAGGTACAGGCAGTAAACACAGGCAACAGTACATACAAAGGTAGCAAATCGACATAGTTCACAAACACAACGATCGACATAATAGAAATGTAGCGTTCAACATAGTTCAAATGACGCCGTTTGGGATTTAACACAAATCACCGATGCTTCTTCCGTTGCCTCGGCTCCGATGGCGTGAACCTCTCGACTTGCTTGCGGGTCCTGCGTGGCTGGTTCGGCTGTGACGGTTGAGGAGCATCCTCAAGCTGAGACGGCCCAATCACTTCGCGGTCATTATCGTCATCGTCGCTCGTCTCCTCCTCCTCCTCCTCTTCCTCCTCTACCTCATTGTCAACACCGCGGTTACAGCGAGATCCTGAGGCCTCACCCGACTTGGTTCTTGCGTGTTGACGAGGCTCGACAACATCGACCAATCGGCAGCCAAGCCAGGTGGTGAGCTTGCGACAACGGTTACGGACTGCCTGTATGCATATATATATATTAGTGCTTGTGCAAAAGGTATTGAATTGACAACTATACCGACAAATACATGTATTAGCCTCCCAAAAAATTTACGGTTCCATCCATATCAACATTTACACCTCCCCATCCACGAATTTCACCATTGCTACCACCTTTTCCCCCTTACTCATACACATTACTTTCAAACATGCATCCTACAAATATACATTTTGCAAACCCTAAATAATCCATTCCATAACTAAATATTCAATGGATTAATCAACCACATTCGATTACAGTACAAACTACGATGGTATTAACTAAAACCTGGTGTTCATTCATCCACAAATTGCAAGAAACAATCAACAAATCTCCCCCTAAACCACCAACTAGGGTTTCATCAAATACTCAACCAAATCAACATGAAAACAAGAAATTTTTGGATGGAATGGAGGAGTTTACCTTCCTCAACCTCCTTCAAGCGAAATCCCCACCAAAAAACCACTAATCGTCGCGTATTTGAGGATTTTGGGGTGGGGGAGGAGAGAGTCGCTAGCTGGGAAGAGGAAAAGAATGGGGAAAGTGGGGAAGGAGAAGCTTGGGCTGCGCTTTAAGTCCCGGAGGCTCAGCGCCAACCCGTTGGCGCTGAGATTCCAGGTTCAGCGCCAAGACCGCTGGCGCTAACCTCGTTAACTCCGTTTACTCCCCACGGACGCCGTCCAATTCTTGGCGCCGAAAACGCTGGCGCTTAGATGTTCGACCTTAGCGCCAAACCCTATGGCGCTGATCTAGCAATATTTTGTTTGCTGCAATGTTTACTACATGTGGTTTCCAAAATACTGACACTACCATACCCTTGCACATGATTTGACAATCGCTAACATTTTCGGCATTGTAACAAATCAAATAAGCAGGCCTTACTGATATATTAGTATCGGTGGATGGGTAAGTAAGATATCGCTATTAAAAAGATAAAACTTCTTAATTTCATAGCCGACGGTAAGTAAGATGATAGAAGTTAATTTATCTTGAGACAAAGTGTCATCTCTAAAAGGTTTTGTTTTGGGGCCGAGGGTACACCTCAATTTATTAAATGCATGATGTTGCATACTCGTATCATGAAGTGATCAAGTCTAATTAATCCACTGCATCCTGTTCATATATAGTCATCCAAAATAGTACCATACACATTTAATAAATTTACCAAAACCAGATCACGATATAGGTTGCGACTCATAAGGGGTGCGTTGGCAATGAAATTAAGAAGTTTTATCTTTTTAGTAGTGATATGTTACAAGATGCAGAGATGACGACGAACCAGCGTCTCTAGTGAGGCGGCACCAACAAAAGCGAGGTGGCAGTGGCTGCTCTAACAAAAATCAATGTACCAGGTCTGGTATCGTGGATACCGGATCTGGTCCCTCAGCTCAGGGCGGATCGAAGGCGGCGCTAGAGAAGAGGGAGATGTTAGGGGTATGTGCGCACCAGTGGCAGAACAGCAGAGAGAATCAAAAGGGACTAGAAAAACATTTGCTAGTTCTTTGACAATTCGCCTCAATTTTCAATTGTCCATATAGGCATAAATTAGCTAGCCATATGAGTTCAATCTCTAAACTTTAGGAAGATCTAGAGTCATATCTTCTTTTGATTAAGTTTTCTTCTAATTGAGAATTTGATCAACCATATCATTATCATTTTGTCCCTCAACAAATGCCTTTTTTAATAAGGAGATTTGCAACCATACCATTATAACTTTGCAAATGGCATATCTTTGGTTTAGCAAAATTATATTGGCATGGCTCCAACCCCGCCAGCCAACCCCCCAGTTCCGCCACTGGTACACACCGGTGAACAGAAAGATAGTGGTGCCGACAAGGCTTCGTACTTTCGCGTACGCAGTGCCAGCATCGCAGAGCCATTGATTGACGAGAAGTCACTGGCGGAGATCATAGGAGAGAAACATGGCGAGATAGATGAGGGGCGAAGCCACGGAGGAGGTGTAGGCGAAGGGCACGGGCCAAAGGTGGCGAAGAGATGCTGGGAGGAGTGGGGAACCGAAGACAATGACGAGATGGTGGGTAGGCGTGGGGGACCGAATACAACGACGAATAGTGGAGAGAATGTGTCGCATATGCGATGGCGTTGCTTCATGAGTAGCCGCACGAGAAGGAAGACGACGTCCGTACATCTATTCTATAGTTGCCCACTTTGGTTAATGTAAAAGAATGAACTATTTTCCTCTGAAAATAATGGTAACAATGGTTGATTTCCCAATTTTGCAAAGTTTGAGAAAAAAAACACGAATATACACGTTAAAGAATAAAAATACGAAAAAAGAAAATCAGCACAGATGGCGCAGCCGCTGTGCTTGCGGCTGCGGCACCTCGCGAGTCGCGACCCAGCATATGACCACAAAATTTCCAAGCTTATGGCTGGTTTATATTCACGCTCCAACTCCTCTCCATCCAGCCACCCACTCGATCACCATCCTCTCGCCACGAGCACGACACGAGCCAACCCAGCAAACGCGCCGCCACCTGAAAAATCACCAGCCGAGGAGATCGAGTAGTAGGTAGTCACAAGAACACAACGCGAACACAAACACGATGAAGCAGAAAAGCACGAGGAATCACAAGAGCTGGAGGCGGCGGCTGGTCGCCGACGACGAGGACGACTGGGAGGCCGCCTTCCGCGACTTCCTCTCCCGCGACGACGACGACGACGACGACTTCGAATCCAACGATTTTATCATCGCGGCGCCGCCGATCCGCAACAAGTGCGTCCACGGCCACAGCCACGCAACACCACCACCAGGCGGCGACGACGACACGCGCTGCCACGGCGAGCGCTCGCCGACGGCGAGGAGGAGGAGGGAGAGGCGGTCGTACCCGTACCGCGGCATCCGGCAGCGGCCATGGGGGAGGTGGGCGTCGGAGATCCGGGACCCGGTGAGGGGCGTCCGCGTGTGGCTCGGCACGTTCGACACGGCCGAGGACGCCGCGCGCGCCTACGACGCCGAGGTGCGACGGATCCACGGACGCAAGGCCAAGACCAACTTCCCCCAATCGCCCGCGGCGACGGATCAACCACCGGCATCCGCAGCGACGACACCGACCACGGAGGAGGAGGGATCCGGCGGAGACTCGCGGATACTCCTCGAGTGCTGCTCAGATGAGCTGATGGATAGCCTCCTCGCCGGATTCGACATCGCCGCCGGCGGTGACATCGACATGCGCATCTGGAGCTAACGAAGAACAGAGCAAGCGGATTAAAGGTGAGCCGCCCAAGCAGATTTTAATTGAATGTTTAATTCTTGCGGAATTGCCTTTTCATGAAATGTATTAACAACAAATCTAGTAAAATAAATAAATTTGGACAATTTTATAGGCTTTGAGAAGTTACTACCAAAATTTTAATATAAAATTGGTACCACTTGATACCTGAGATATCTACCAAATTTACATTAGAAAAAATAATATCTCTCGGCATTTCTCAAGAACTGTAAAACTGCTCAATAAATTTACTGCACGAATTAAAATGGTAATTGTACCACAATTATACCATTTCGGTGCTTTCTACTGCTCGGTCACCTAACAAGAGTCGCTAACTTTTGAATGGTCTAGATGGCTTGTAATGTCCTTTTCAAATTAACTATGTACAATGTAAATATTATTTAATATATTGCAGTGGGAGTCTCTCCTTGTTCTTAAAAAATATATATGTCTAGATGGCTGTCACAAATGCTTGAATCATCATTACGTGCTAATGGCGTTTCTAGCTTCTACTTCTACGTATATTAAATTTACTTATTATCTTATTTTCACTTGCTCTTAAAGTTGATGATTTTACTTTCCCTTGACAGGAGAACATAAACAACACGTCTTTGAAACCTTCACATGCGGCTCGCCTAATCTTCCGAAACAAGGGATGCCAGCTAGCTTTTTCCAAAGGTTGGGGAACAAGTGGTGGATGCTTCTAATTAATCATCTTATTAGGACCACACAGATAACCCACCTTGTCAATGGGAATTGAACTCTGATGACCTTTGTAATGGTATCTAAGGCGCCACATTCTGGGGTTAAGCAAAGTTTTGGCAAATTATTAGCATTTGCCTAGCAGGAATAAAATGTGTGTTCGGTGTCACACCAATTTGGTTGATTCAGCTTTTCATAATTTGTCTCTAGAGTACAAGTCTGTTGCTATATTCAACATGAACCAAACAGGAGGGGAAATAAACTCTGCCTTATTGGCGTCTCATCTTATCGGGATGCATAGTTTCGGCACAAGACCTGCTGACCTGTTAATAACTAAGCCAAACGGACTTTGCATAAGCAGAATAAAAGAACAGACGACCATCACCATAATAATATTAAAAAAATGAAATGTTTCCCTTAGAACTGGATAAGCAAGAAATTAATCCAAGTAGTATTAATTTATCATGCAATTCATCATATTACTTGTCACCGGAACAAGAGACATCCAAAGTTTGCAGGGGCATGCGCAGGTTCGTTTCTAACTAGTTTTGAACAGCAACTTGATTGCAGGCACGGCTCTGATCGGAAACGACATTAGCATCATGTTGTAATCATGATTGAGACATGGCATCGATAATCCACTCGGATCGTCAGTAGAGTACAGTAGTATTAACCAGTATGAGCATAAAAAAAAATAGGACCAATCTAGTAAAGATTGATTTTTTAACCAGTATGTATGAGTCAGTAGATTGATTTTTTAAGAGCAAATTTCACAAAACCACCTATAACACAAAACCACATGTTTTATAATTTGTTTCAAAAAACCCCATATTTTAGGGAAAAATGTTACAAGAAACTCATATTCCTATAAAATACTCATATTTCATTACTATACATAATTATTTTTACATAAATTCACATTAGTTAATTTAAAATACACATCTCTTGTTTAATTATATTTTTCTGCCAATTTTGCAATGCACTACTGAAATTAAATATAATTCAACTAACAATGACATGACAATATGTTAAATTATATAGACAAATGCTCAAGTAATTAAGGATAAACACTTATTAAAAAGTAGGTGGCATGTATATGTACTTAATAATATCTCATATATTTTTCATCTAAATATTAGCCACATGGTTTCTTGAAACATTATGCCTCAAAACCTGAGATTTCATGAAACAAATTATAAAATCGGTGGTTTTGTATTATAGGTGCCCCAAAAACCTAGGATTTTGTGAAATTTGCTCATTTTTTAAGTTAAGGAGGAGTGACGCTTCGAACACAGCCAGAAGTCCCCTGGTTGTCTCTCACCAGTATGAGTATATAACATGACAGTATGGTGAGTACTTATAAAGTTAACCTTTGGTTTGATTTGATCAATTACGTACTTTACCAACAAACAGCTGCTACTGATAATCTCTGTCACGCCGTCGCATGTACGTAAATACGAGCCATGCCATCATTGGTCATATAGCTGAAAATTACAGAAAATGACAAATACATGATTAAAAATAATATATAATAAATATTTTTGTGTATTTTTTACTACTTATGATTTAAAACCCAATGTTAAAAATAAACAAAGAGGAAAAAAAATCTAAAAGTAACTTTGTAATTAAGTTTTTTAATTAAAATTTGGAGCGGCTCGTGAACTGAAAGCAAAAACATTTTGGAGAAATTGGTTTGTAATCAAGTTTTTTGATTAAAATTTGGAGCGGCTAGTAGTATGTGAGACTTTTTTTTGCACCAGTAGTTTGTGAGAATTTGGTGTCCAAACATCGTCTTCCTCTTTTTTGTAATGGATCCTCTTCCTCATTTCAAATTGTAGTAGTGGAGCGGAGCAGCCTAAGATTGATTATTGCAAGTACAGTTGGGCTTTTCCCCGCAAAAAATATATATAGTTGGGCTTTCTTACAGGACCAGACCAGTATCTCGTGGGCCAGAACCTACACCGTCCATTTCACACTTGACCTTTGATTTTATTTATCTTTTATAAAAAGTATTGTAATAACCATTTAAGTTCCAAATTAATTGGTTGGCAAGTTCTAACCATGTAGCTGCGAGGAGAACCAACTTCAAACTTATTCTCTTTTGTTTCTTATCTAGATGTATAAAAAGGAAAAAAATGGATGATTAACTTTAACACAATGAACAAAAGAGAATAAAAGGCCAGAATTTAATTTTCAACAGTTACTCTTATACACAAGAGTGCTACCCAATCCACTACCTAAAATGGATGGGAAGCTGGATAATCCACTAATTGGATAAGATTAGGAGATATTAAGTCTTATGCCTATATAACCAGCAAAGAATCTGCTCGGGGTTACAGTCCAAAAGGGCAAAAACAAAAGAATTAATAGACAAGTTAGCTTCTCATGGCTCTTATCAAGAAAAATACGTCGACGGTCCTATGCATGGCTATTCTCATGATCATATCTGCTTTATCATGCGGTCATACAATGGAGACGAACATAGGTACATTCCTTTAT
Organism: Leersia perrieri; assembly: GCA_000325765.3. NCBI lineage: Eukaryota > Viridiplantae > Streptophyta > Magnoliopsida > Poales > Poaceae > Leersia > Leersia perrieri. The sequence goes on along the minus strand of CM002487.1, from coordinate 4,186,218 downwards.
TTGTCAATAAGTTCTATCTATATACCCGCAAAAAAAAAGTTCTATCTATATAATTGTACTATAATGGATGATGACACACATGACAATATACCGAGTGATTTGTATTGCATAGGTATTCAGGATTATGTGGCTCGTTTGGAACATGAATGTTTCTCCCTTCAAGGGTGTCCTGACGATAGATGTACGTCATATTGCAAAACCCGTGGTTACACTGGACATGTAAGTTACTGCAAATCTGAAGGTCGAGATATGTACTGCTGCTGTGTACCAAGGGCAAAATAGTCCTTTGATCGATCAAATGGATGGTTGGTCAACCGTTCTATAGCTATTATCATGTTGTAAAATGCAAAGGATTCAATAAACCATGCTGAAGGTGAACTCATTCGTTCTTACATTTGCACAAATTTATATCAATGAATATATAATATCACTAAATATTGATGAAGTGAAAACGATTGCAAGCAAAGCCCCCTTGTATATCGTTTCTCTGAAGTCTGAACAGGATACCTCAAAGCACAAGCACTTAAATAGGCACTCCCACATGAAAGAGTTCGTATACTCGGTCGCGTGGCCGTGCACACCATTTGGGGATGCACTGGGATTAAAAAAAAAACGGAAATCACCCACTAAGATTGTTTCCATTGTTTATCTTTCCGAGCCTATGTTCTCTGTTTGGCTCGGTGATAAGTTGTGGTCTATGTGCACATAGTTAACTTCAAAAATCGACCCAAGAACGCACATGTGACCCACATTTAGATGCATGTATTGGCCTAATCTTTGTACAAAGTAGTAGAAACTTAATAAACAAAAAATTATTATAGAAAAATTTAAAACATAAATATCCAAATTAAGAAAATTTTATGCATAGATATTTTATACCTAAAATATTCCTTATACCTAGAAATTTTATACCTGAAATCTTTACATGTAAGAAAAAAAAAAGATGTGCTACCGCCTTGTGCAGATACAACAACATGCACAATAGTCTTTTCGCATGTGAAGGGTGCAACTAGTCACTATTCTAACTAATACTCCTTTATATCACATTTATCTCAAGGAAACTCCCCTAGTCGTAGCATGTTCCATGTGACCTGAAGTTGTATTAATGCATTGTTGCCACAGATGCATAATGGGATAAAAGGCAAAAATTTATTGTCCAAGATATTTTTTGGATACACATATGTAAAGTGTACAAACTAATTCTACATAATTTTCTGTATGGAACCGATCAGATACATCATCAAATAATCGCTAAGATCATAATTAATACGGTTACTCAAGCTGGCTACTATTTGTATTACAGGCTATAGCCATCAACACCTATACCCATGGTGGTTCAATTATTATTATTTTTTTTTAGAAAACTTCATCTCCCCCGTGGCGCTTATATAATGATCATGCAATAGGGAGGAATGTATGTATATATTTAGTCCTTGTTTACTTGGTGAAAACATCATATGAAACGTTTGAGCGGATGTCCGGAGGGGTTTTCGGACACGAATAAAAAAACTAATTTTATGGCTGTAAACCGCGAGACGAATTTTTTAAGCCTAATTAAGCCATCATTAGCACATATGGGTTATTGTAGCACTTATGACTAATCATGACCTAATTAGGCTTAAAAGATTCGTCTCGTAGCAACGGTAAAAATGAGTTTATTCTACAGTATTGCACTGTTAAAAACAGTGATAAACAGAAAAATTCACTGTGCGCTTGTCCTGTTCATATCTACTGTAGCGATCTATCATACGTTGCTTACGAATCGGACGGCTAAAAATACCCAAAACTCATAAACACTGTTCACACCGTGACTTTTTTTTTTTAAGAAGCCGGAGAATCCCGTTCGGGCAGCCACACAGGCGAAAATGATAAACACGAATAAAAAAAATTCTACGTCCACCTCGAGAGAAAAAGGAAAAACAATTCTCCGCTCGAAACCGCGACCCCACCAAAGTCCAAACCCCCGGCATTCCCCCACGCTTCCCCCTCGCGAGCCTTCTGGAAGGAAAAGTAATCCCCCACGATTTGACCGCGACTGCCACCGACCGACCTCGCCGCCGCCGGCGACCGCCCGTACGCGGCGCCACCACCGTCGTCGTCGTCACCGTCGCGGCGATGGCGCTGGAGCTAAGCCTGGTGTCCGCGGCGCCCCCGGCAGGCATCGGGCTGGCGGGGAGCCCGCCCCCGCCCTCCGCGCCGCCGGGGAAGGAGCAGCAGGTGGCCGGGGTGGGGATCCTGCTTCAGATCTCCATGCTCGTGCTCTCCTTCGTCCTCGGCCACGTCCTCCGCCGCCACCGCTTCTACTACCTCCCCGAGGCCAGCGCGTCTCTCCTCATCGGTATGTGTTGGAGGCTCCCTTTGATCGTGCGGTGATTCGCAAACCCTAGCTGGCATGGGTCGTTTCGTTTAGGGATTTAGAGCAGTTTTGTTGGGGGTGATTATCGGTTGATGGGATTTAGAAGTGGGATGTTCGGATGGTGTAAGTCTTGGGATTGATGTGTGTTACCGATGCTGTGCAAAATAGTGTGCAGAGGGTTGGAATTCCGTGCCATTATAGGTGAATGCGAAAATGAACAATAATTTTACTAATCCATTCTGTCTACCTTTGTCACTGTGGTAGCTTTTCTACAAGAACGTTAGTTCCAGGTGAAATTTTAGCGAAATGAGCAGGAACCGTACTGTTAATGCAGATAATTCATTTCGGAGATACTGCATTCTACTAGCACTTAATTTGACTATGCAGACCTAATTTAGTTGGATACACATTCTTTGGAACTATGACATAATAATATAACTAGAGGTAGCACTAACTTGCTAAATTTTATGCCATAAGATAACCCATCATGAGTCATTTTCTTAAGGTTTCACTGCTAACTACAAAGAATCCCTGTGCGTTGCAACGTGTGTAAAGTTAATATGTGTTGTGAACTTATGGCACAGATAACAATAAGTGGATTTTGAAAGTAGAGATGACTATTCACAAATATAGCTCCTTTAAGTTAACTAACACCTAGGCTATATTAGTAGTATTTCTTGAAAGAGGGCAGCTATTGGGAGAAAATATCCATACTTTGAAACACTACAATTTTTTCTTTAGATGATTGATGGAAAATCATCAGGCAATATAAAACCGAAAATTAGTTTAAATTGTTGGAATAAAAGGTCAACACACATATTTTTCAACTCTACATGGCATGTGATTAAACCTAGAGAACATTTGTAGGAGTATATGAGGGACCTGATCTTAAACAGACAAACATTCACTGCTATAAACAGTAGTAGAATGGTGATCTTAAACACACGATGGAACATCAAGGAAAATTAACATGATTGAAAGCAAAATGTACAGAAAAAATCAACTGGATAGCAGTACTCACTGACGAAAACAACTTGACGATGACACCAAATGCATCCTCTAGGTAGCAACACTGTCAAAATAGTTAATTGATAGTAGTTTTCTGAACCCCCAATGTGATGGGAAACAAAAGCAGTTAGGTACCTGCTTCTGCTTGAACTTCCATGCTGTTTTCCAGAAGACGCAGGAAATAGCTGCCCTTTGATATTGAAATCACAGACCTGCTCTCCCGTGTTCCCTGTCAATTAGAAGATAACCATCTATATTGATCTTGAACTGCATAATTAGATGTTTCTTCATGGAGAAGAGCATAGTTCACATTCATTGTGTGCCATTTGAATACTTCCCATCTGTAGTTCTTACTCCCTTCGTTTCAGATTGTAAGGCGTCCTACCTCTTTAGTAGGGCGCCTTACAATCTGAAACAGAGGGTAGTACTTCTTAGGTAATATTCAAATCGTGGTCAGTCGATCAGCTTAGTTGGAGATCGATCAGTTATGTTCATTGCAGTCGCAGCCTGGCAGGAGGACGCGACCTCTAAAATATACATTAAAAGGTGAGAATTGGATGTGGTAGTAAAGGGCTGACAATTTAAAGTCCACTTTTTGATCGTCAGACTCAGTACAATGTAATGCATTTTTAGGGCATGAACAATTGTCAATCAGTCAATTTGTCATCGGGCAGCTAGGGCTGACGAGCTTTGGTGGTGGGCAAATTCAACAATTTAGCTGAGGAGCTCAGAAACATCCGTAGATTAGTTGCTCGGCACCCTGTGTCCCCAGCAAGCGGCACGGATCGGCTAGGTGGGCAATGAGCTCGATTGCTGGACAATGCCGCAGATCGAACAACAGTATTGATTAGCGCCGGCACAATCGGGTCAACGCATGGAAGTAGTTAGTTACTTGATGGCTGAGCCCGATATGGTATCGTGTGGCAGGAGACTCCGATATGGTTTCGCAGGGGAGGAGAAAGATACGCACAAGCACGATGACACACGTGCAGCTTTAGCGGCGGATGAAAAACGAAAAGGACGAAAGGAATCAAGTTTCCTTTTTATAATAGGTAAACATATGTTCAGACCTATGTTGGATGGCTGTACGAAAATTATATCACTAGAGTTATTGTAGAAAAAAGTTTCATAATATAATAATTTGATTAAAATATTTTGACGTAAAGAAAAGTTGTATAAGTGAGACCGTCAAAAGTAATAAAAAATTCAAGTGGGAACATAGAGAGTAGTTCGATTCCATTTCGTTATATGCTCTTAAACTGGTACAAGAAATGGAAGAAGTGGATAAATTATACCCTTCAACTAGAATATCACAGTTTGTTGTTGGCTTCTTGCTGCTTTTCTGTTGAATTGAATTTCTTTTACATAATGTCATGTGAATGGGAGTTCAATCTATACATAGATTCAAGGACTTCTCCCATCAAATGTACATGGTGCTGTATGTTTTTTGTTTGATTTTAGGGGTAGGAACTAGCTCCATGCTTTCTGTTGTACCTTGTTCCCCTCATATGGAGAAGTTGCATCTACCTGCAGGGTATCTGTCATGCATTTATGTGACCCTAGATGATTCAAGTCTGGAAAAGAGAAATTTAAATTAAAGTTTGTTGAAGTCAATATTAAGTTCGTAAATGATATATAAATAGATCTTGAAAACAATTTCGAGGACAAATGCTTGATTTTCATGCCTTGATTAAGAGTAGCTATTCTGATCAAGGTAAAACCACTACAATCCATGTTCTGCTTGAATATAAGGTGTGCTGATGCAATTCTAGCTCAGCCATGAGCAAAAATCTTGGCATGAAAGTAAATTGAGTTGTCTATTCTTTTGCATTTTATTAATTTTTTTATATGATTTCCTTTATATTAGGCTCACAATTTTAATTTCATTTTACTCATGCATATGGTGGACATTCTTTATGTATGGTACTTTGATTCTCTTACAGGTCTAGTTGTCGGTGGGCTTGCTAATATTTCAAATACAGAGACCAACACTAGGTTTGTGTTGTTCTATTAGCTTTATGCATGATGCAAGAGTATTTTGCGCATGATGTAGCATATATTATGCATGGTTTGAGGGTTATTTCATACTCCCTCTGTTTTTTTTATTTGACGTCGGTTAGCTAAAAAATGAGTTAACCAACGTCATATAAAAATGGATGGATGGAGCTTGTTTCATATTTGTTGTTGTTAGGATATTATGCATGATGCGAGCATGTTTTTCATTCATTCTATCTTGTTTCCTTCAATATGCAGGATGTGGTTCAACTTCCATGACGAATTTTTCTTCTTATTCTTATTGCCTCCGATAATATTATATCCTTTTTCCTTTTAAATTTGTACTTCTCAATTTCTCATACCTCTCCTGAGCCTGCTTCATAATATCTGAATATGGATTCCTTGACTGCAATGTACCCAATCAGGATTCAGCTTATCTCCAGTAAGTACCTTATGACGGCAGTAATTCAAATTATCTTAACTTCTTTCCTTGAAACAATATATATATATATATGTATATATTTTTTTGCAGAAACCATTCTTTGCAAATTTTGGGGCAATTGTAACTTTTGCCATCCTTGGGACATTCATTGCTTCTGTTGTGACAGGAGTTCTTGTGTGAGAATTTCAGAACCTTTTCTGGCTCTTATTTTATCTGAAGTATTTTCTCTTACTAGTTAACCTCTCATACTACAGCTATCTTGGTGGCCTGACATTTCTGATGTACAAACTTCCATTTGTTGAGTGTCTCATGTTCGGTGCTCTTATATCTGCAACTGATCCTGTCACCGTGTTATCAATATTCCAGGTGCTTAGTTTTTTCACATATGTTATTCTTGCACATGTATACTTATAGTTCACATCAGGATTACTACCTTGCGTGGCTAGAAGTGGATTAGGATATTACGTTCACATGGACTGGGAAGAGAGAATTTTATGTTAGGAGATGCCTAAATCTTTTATACATGACTAATGCAATGCCCGTGCTTTGCCACATACAACATATAATATCGTAGTATTGTCTGGAGTGTGTTAATCATCTTTTTGCTGCAACGAGTATTTGCATTAATTTAATTTTAAATGTGGCTATAAATTAGATTTGATTTTTTTAATATTAGGAAGTTTATGGGGTAATTTGGAACATTTACAATGGGATTAGGTGGGGTGGCAGATTCACTGGCACCACCACTACGTTCTTTTTAAGTAGTATATATTTTAGGGATGTATCCATTGACCTTGCCAGTAAAAGTAAATCTCTTTCTGAGGGAAACCAATCCTAAACCATGTAGGAGTAATACATGTAAGGAAACATGCCTAAATAACAAGGAAACTAAGATTTGTGCCCTGACTTCCAACTAATAATGTACCAGCAAGCTTACAAAACAGCATATATTGACATTGTTACACTGTTGTGAACAATATTTTTGTATGAACTTTTCTGTCGCATTATGATTGTACACCATGATCTCATTGCATGATGCTGTCTACTATGTATGGTGCCCCACTGCTAGCAACCAAATGGATGTTTATGTAGTTTAAATTTAAGATGGTGACCTAGTTGCAGTGCTATATGTGAATATGAAATAGCCTGAAGGCAAAATTATCTTTAAGGATATAACTGTCCTGGAGTTTAAATTGGCATGCCCAGTTAACTCATAAAAAACGTGCTAAAATTGTAATACTATTTAGTTGGCCAGTGCTCCCTTGTCACTGTCGCAACATATTTTGTGTACCACCTGGCTTGAACTTGAAAATCAATCATTATTAAGCATTGGATTTTGATGTACCATCAGAATTTAGAACAGTTATGCGGTGGTAAAATTAAGGTATATTTCGTGTAGCATACTGAAGCTGTGCCATGTGGCTATTATTGTTATTGTTGTTGTTGTTGTTGTTGTTGTTTACATACTTTTAGAGACGTCCTTAGCCAATTAATTTTTGTTTTAAAGATGTTCCATTGTTTAAATTTGGTATATTTAAGAATGTTTGAAGATGAGTGCCCATCTGGATGTTGGGGATCTGAACTAATGATACAACTCCTGAAATTATTCTGTGCAGGAGCTGGGCACTGACGTTAATCTGTATGCTCTGGTGTTTGGAGAATCTGTTTTAAACGATGCGGTCTGTTTCTTTTACTTCTTCCGAGTGCAACAATTAACTTGTTTATGACTAACTTGTTTATCTTTTTATTTGGAGAATGCAGATGGCGATTTCTCTTTACAGGTCTGTCTTTTTACATGGCAGTGGCGCATAGTTCTTTCAACATATGAATTTCTTGCTTATATCTATCCTTTTATTCAGGACAATGTCATCAGTCAGGAGTCAAGCAGCAGCTGGGGCAAACTTCTTTATGATGGTTTTCCAGTTCCTTGAGACCTTTGTCGGTTCAATGTCAGCAGGTTGCACCACAGCCCAAAATACCTGTATTTCAATAGGACCTTTGATGTTTTAAAATTAGTTCTGTTTTATGCACAAGCTAATTAACATCCTCACGGCGCAACAGAGCACAATAATAATGTTTGGCTTTATATGAATATACAACCCTTTCATGCTAGCATGTTGGTAATATGCTCTAGAAAGTAGCAAATTTAGTCATAACTCATAAAACTTATCCCTTTTGAGCAACAACATTCTGATGAGCGATGATCAAATACCACTATTTAGTTTTATACTGGAGATGCCAGGAAATATATATTTTCTTTATTTTGGGGTTGAAGTATGCTGGAAAACGATACATATTCTCTATCACCACCTTGCACTAGTCTAATAGCTTTTCTAGTCATTATAGCTTATGTAACCATTTGATTTGTCTGATTACAGGTGTTGGAGTTGGATTTATCTCTGCTCTTATATCCTTTTCCTAAGTTCTACTGTACATGGAAAATTCTGTTTGCATAACATAAAAAAACTATGCATTACTTAGTATCGATCTGTGTGCTTTGAATCTTATCTTCATATACAGTATCATAGTCTTCTTCCTTTTGTACAAGTTTCACAAGAAAAGTTCTTCTCTTAGATAGCAGAAACAAAGATTACATGGTAGATTCTATTGTGTTATTCTTTTTCTCCTCGTAGTGATGTTTTCAATTGTTTATATTGAATGTTTGTTAGTAAAAGCTTAAAATTCTTCTTATGCTTTCTAATTAGGAGTTGTGTCATCAGTCCTTGGCTTATTGCCAGTAGTAGCTTCGTGTAAGTTGCATCATTTCTTTTCTTTCAAATAATGTTAAATTGCAACACTATATATTACTATATAATCATTTACCCTTTGTTTGTTTTACTGTTAGTGATTTTACTATTAGATCTTGTGAACCTTGACCACTCTGTACCTATTTAAGTATGCTGGACTAGATATTGACAAGTAAGTCATATCATGCTACCCAATTTCATTTAACAAACTTTTTCATGATTGATTTGTGTTGCCGGTACTAAGTCTGCTGACTTGTTAACTGTTTCAGTCTTCAAAACTTGGAGTGCTGCCTTTTTGTTCTCTTCCCATACTTCTCGTAAGGACACTTATATAATTCGCTCTGCTCTTTTACTATATTTTTCTAAACAAATTCTATCAATTCTAGGTATATGTTAGCAGAAGGACTTGGGTTGTCAGGAATTGTTTCTATACTATTCACAGGGATGGTAAGTATAATATGCGACATTGCAACTTAGCATATTACATTAAAGCGAAATTTGCACCATGGCCACTCTTGGAATCATGCCCGCTATTTTTGCTCAGGTTATGAAGCACTATACATATTCCAATCTCTCAAACAACTCTCAGCGCTTCGTTTCCGCCTTCTTTCACTTGCTGTCTTCTTTAGCAGAAACATTTGTGTAAGTTCAGGAGCTTTAGTTGGGTAATAAAAAAATAAACAGTCTCTTTGCTCTTAATGGACAATTCCTGAATCCTTTTTTTCAGCTTCATTTATATGGGCTTTGATATTGCCATGGAAGAACATAGCTGGTCTCATGTGGGCTTCATATTCTTCTCAATTGTATCCTTAACTTCTCTTTTTCAATTTCCTAAATCATCAGTTTTAGCTTTTGCTCTGTTTGGTGGAATGTTTGGTTCCTTGACTTACTGAACAACAGATATTTATAATCGTTGCAAGGTACTGTCATGAGCCCCTTATGCAAATATACTACTTAATTGGCAGTTAGGGACATTTTTGTCTAGATTTCCAAAATTATGGCTTCACTATAGTAAAAGCGTGTGTCCATACATCTATTCTTTATTGATGTGCATGTATGATCATCTAATACAGTTTAGAGAAATGCTATGTATCACAAGAGCTTATATCATTTGCCTACATGCTTGAAATAAACTTAATAGCAAACCGTGCCTGGCTGCCTGCAATAATGTTTGTCTAGATACTCCTGTAAAAAATCTGTTCCAAATGTCAAATCGACCAGAACCTTAGTTAAGGCACAGTGTAGGAACATAATTGTTTCACAATTTTTCACTTTTGTTTATGTAGTTTTATGTATTTAGTTTTACACGGATTATTTCTCATCTTTGGTGCTGTTTAATTTTATACGTTATTTACTCTGTAGGGCAGTAAATGTCTTTTCTTGTGCATATTTGGTTAACATGTCACGGCCAGAACACCGACGCATACCTTTAAAGCATCAGAAAGCACTTTGGTTTAGTGGTGAGTACATGTTGCCACCTTAGCTTGTCATTTATATGAGTCACGCTTTATTAAAGATGATTATTCTTATTTGTTCAAATAGGACTTAGAGGGGCCATGGCTTTTGCACTTGCTCTCCAATCTGCGAATGAACTTCCTGGAGGACATGGAAAAACAATATTTACAACCACCACAGCTATTGTTGTTTTAACGGTACCTGCACATTCCTTTTTTTTTTTGTTTCCACTGCAACTCAATAAATGATGAAGCGAATGATTGGAATACCATATTGTTAATTCTTATGATCTTCCTTCAGATGGCATGTAATGCTTGCACATATATTCTGCTAATTGTATCTGCTATTGGTTAACTTCACTGTGCATATGATACATTCAAATAGGCATTTTTTTTTTGATGTGGCTGCCTTACAAAATTATTTTAATAGATCACTGAGAATTTCCAACCATTTTGGTAAATATAAGGCACAAATTCAAATAGCTACATGCATCCTGTGCATTTTTTTACTGGTATCGCACACATGGGTGTCCTGAATATTGGTTTAACAATGATATAATTGTAGCATGTAGTACTATTGCAATATTATTGAAAGTAAACTGGACAGTTCTTATCAGTCACTTGAATCGTGTAGGTACTTCTTATTGGAGGATCGACAGGCACCATGCTGGAATCTTTGGATGTAATTGGCGGTGAAGACACATCAATAGAAGTAAGGGTTGGTTTGTTTTTTACAATTCTGAATGGCAGGTCATAGTTTTCTCTCTGCGATTTATGATGGACCTGGTCTACAGAATACTGTTTCATTTTCTAGAAGCTATCATGAAAAGTGGCTGACTTGGTTATCTTTTTTCCTTACCCATCCATTTCTTAAATGAGTCTGACTGATTAACTGAGTTTTGGGTCGTTGCACACGATTTAGGTTATTTGATCTTGCATAATTTGCTTCGTCCCACCAACTTATGAGGGGTTGGACTAAAGATTTCTGTGTGACACCATTCGCAGAATTACGACGACAACAATGGTTACATACCCCCAACTTATGAGGAAGGTACATCATCTGGAGGAGGATTAAGAATGAAACTCAAGGAGTTCCACAAAAGGTACTTATGTTTCCATTTGCTTTGATTTGGACGCGTCAACTTGAAGAAATATATGCTTATCTCTTTGTAATGATCATACAGCACAACATCATTCACCGCCATTGACAAGAACTTTCTGACTCCATTTTTCACTAGTCAAACTGATGATGATGACGATTTTGGTAAGTAGCTAATCTTGTTAACTTAGTTTCTACTGCATGCCGTGCGGTTTATTCGGTCGCTCAGTTGCTGAGACTCTTTATTGTTGTCTTCTTGGTTTGTGATATAGGTGAACAACCCCAAAACCAGAGACGAGGATTTTATGACCAATAGCTGGATGAGCTGCCGCCTGACAACAGCATATACACGATAATTTAGGGCATGTTATGTGATTGGAAGCGATACTTCTCTTAGTTGAGTAGCATACGGTAGGATAGAACATCATAATGCAAAACTTTTGTCAGGGGTGACGAAAGCATGGCGCTTCTTGTATATATTATAGGCCTCGATTAGTACTGTGGAGCTCTGAATGAGGAATGAAAATGACAAGGAAAAAAAACTGAGCCAAAGCCCTTATCACAAGTTAATTGCAATAACCCAGAAGCTGATGATTGGCAACTTGGAAAAGCAGTGTTGTAAAGTAATCGAAACACCACCTGTGCCCCTGGCAGGTTTTTAAGTTAATTGATCATCATTGGGGCTTAATACGTTCCTGCTTGAAAGCTTGTCGAGGAATAATTTCTGATGACACTTGTTGCATTTAATGTGGTACCATATTGTCCTTGACATTCCTTGCCGATGTTATTCATGACACTCAAAAATGTTTTGCCAGCTGCTGCATTTGGATATGGTATGTCGCCTCACTGTGTTGTCACCTATAACGTTGTTTTGTGCTCATCGTCCCTGGTACTCGTAGTAGTACAAAGCAAAATATAATCAAAAATTAATAATGATGGTTGTACCACTAAAACTTTACGAATTTATTTACAATGAACACATGATAACATAAAGGTACATAGTATAACTTTAGTACAGAAGTTCCGTACTATAATTGACATGGGTACAAGTTTTTTCGCAACGTACAGTAGTTAATTGCGAAGTTAGCAACCCTTGATGATGGATGAATTCCTGAATTTTCGAGATTTCTAGTTAATCATCCACGGGGAAGAGCATTCCCCAAGAAATTTAGTATGTGTGCAAACATAAAAAAATATCAATAAAAGAAGAAAGAAACACAAAAAATATCAATAAAAGAAGAAAGAAACACATACATGTAAATTTACATGTCTCCATTTTTTAAAGCTTTCTTATGTCCTTTTTAGGGGTTTAACATTCACATAGCCGGATCTCGCAAGAGTTAAGGTTCAGTTTGGTTCTTAGCCAAACATTGCCACCAATAAAAATTGTTACATTTGTCTAAGTTGAGGCCATCAAATTCTTCACCACACTTCAACAAGTTTAAAAAAATTTTGTCATACTTTTCTATGTCATTATATCATTGATGCGTGGGACCAAAAGAATCTTGCCACAAAGTATAGCTTCAACCAAACACTTGCCAACTTGATCAAAACTGACTAACCTTAGGCGTGGCAAACTATGGTAAAGTATGGCTAGCAACCAAACACCTCCAGCTCCGCTCGGTGGAGGCCGCGGCCGCCATCACCATTCTACTGCAGTTCAGCTGCACAGAAAGAAACAACAGAAGAGAGCGAGACAAAAACCCGGGCCCACATCCCAGTGGGAGAGCACCACCCCCTCCGCCCCCATCGCCCTTACCGTTAAACCCTATCCCCTTTCTCTCCGGCGCCGTATTAAACAATCCCAATCACCTCCCCGTCCTTCTCGAAACTAGCCGTTACGCCCTTCTCTTCTCTTCCCCATCTCTCTCCTCCACCAACGGCTACTTCCCTTCCCCTTCCCCTTCCTCTCAAATCCAATCTGCTACCGGATCGCCGCCTCCCATGGCCGCCGCCGCCGCCTTCCCTTCGTCCCCACGCACGGAGATGCCGGCGGCAGCGGATCTACCCCCTCCGCCGCTCCAGCTCCAGATCCCGGGCACCACGCGCCGCCCGCGGCCACGCACGAGGGAGGTGAGCTCTCGCTACCTCTCCTCCACCCCTGGCCCCGCCGTCCCCTCCTCCCCGCGCCTCTCCACCGCCTCCTCGACGAGGTCCCGCTCCCCGACCCCGTCCCCTCGCGCCCACCACCGCCCCCGCGTCGCCACCCCCTTCGCCAACGAGAACCACCCCCCGCCGCCGCCGCCACCATCCACAGCGTGGCGGAGGCGCGCCGTCCAGAAGCTGTTCGACGAGGGTCCCACCAACCCGCGCGCCTCCGTGTCGGCGGCGACGGCGGCGGGGACGACGCCGCGGCATCTGCCCCGGTCGACGAGCGGTCCGACCACCGCGCGGAGGGGGTACCCGCGCATGCCGACGCCGGCGCGGGCTGCCTCCTGCCCGACCTCGTCCGCGGCGGGGGACGACGCCGCCTCGTGCTGCTCGTCCGACACGGCGTCCACCACCACGTTCACCGATTTCTCCTCCGAGGCGGAGGGGATCGCGATCCCCGCCGCGCCGTGCGAGAGCCCGCCGCTGCTCGGCCCGGCGACCTGCCGTGGGGGCCGCCTCTCGTCGGAGCTCCGCTCGTCGGTGCCGGAGTCCGGTGGTGTGTCCGGGAGGGCGTCGAATCCTCTCTGCTACAGATCGCTCAATTCGGCCCTTTCTGGTTGCCCAGCGCCATCGGGGAAGGCGGTCAACGCCGCGAGGCCGCCGCAGCCGCATGGGGCGAAGGCTGCGGAATCGAAGAAGGTGGCCGTAATTGGAGGGAGGAAGGTGCCAGGGAAGCAGCAGGAGGATGTGCATCAGCTACGGATGCTGGAGAACACCTATATGCAGTATAGGTTGATGAACGCCCGGGCGGCGACTACGGACAAGGCCAAGACTTCAGCAGCGGTGGTGAGGATCTTGTTGCACTGAGTGGCATGTTTCGCTGATGTGAACTTCGTGATTACGGTGTTTTTGAGTGCCCAATTAGTATACTGATGATGTTTGTTGTTGTTCTCTTTGTATGAAGAAATCGCTTTTCGGGCTTAATGAGAAGATCACCGGGCTGCGGGAATCAGTTGCCGAGAAGAGGGCGGAGGTGGAGAGGATCAAGAGGGAGCAGAGATTATGCGCGGTGGTTGATGCTCAGGTACAGCAGAATTTGCGGCCTTCTTCTTTTCGAAATTTCTGAATTGCTGCAGAGCGTGTGCCTCATAAATCATAATTGGTCCTGAAGAAAATGCGTGTGTGTAGAATTTGATCCGTGAAAATGGGAATTGGTAAATCACATGATGAATCAACTAATTTACTGACTCACGTGACAAGGGGGGTAGTGTGATTTTTACACCAACATCACAAGTTTACAACCTTTCATCTCAGTGGTCCTTCTATAAAACTTAGTAAATTGGGTCCTTGCGTTTTTTCTGGAAATCCAGATCAACCCACTGGCATCTAGGCTTGTATTACTAGTTTAATCATTGAATCTGTTTTAAGAAAAAGTACATGTTATTTATAACATAACTTAACCTGTTGGTTCCTTTTGTTTTCTAATTCAGTCCAGTGTGTAATGTAGTATGTGCTGAGTAGTGTACAATTAATATTTTGGTAGTCTTGTGTGCTGAGACCATTCTTCTACGATACTATCAAAACTGTTGGAACCTAAGTCCTAGAAAGCACCACATTTATTATAAGAAGAGAGAAGACCTGTATTACACAGTTAGACTTACATGTTAGGCCTAACAAAATTTCTTTTCTGGACAAACATCAGGTACCTTACCTGGATCAATGGTCTGACATTGAAGGGGAACATTCAAGCTGTCTTGACGGGGTAACTTCAGCCCTGTATAATGCTTCACTAAGACTACCGGTCATCGGGAATGTTAGGGTATGGCTTCATTTTAATCAATTATGATACTAGTGCAGATTAAGAATTGTATTATTTATATACGAAAAAAATACTTCTGGAACTGTTTGCAGGCAAAGAGCGAGGAAATCACAGAAGCTCTCACCTCCACTGCACAACTGTTGGAACCACTCTCTCTTTGTGTTTCAAACTTCCTGCCAAAGGTGAGAAATCATATGATCTCTTAATGCATGTGTACTGTGAAATATGTTAATAGTAAGTAAAATACCGATGAGTCAATGAGATTGTATTGAACCCAGTGAATCATTTAAACTGACCATTGTTATGTGTTTAAAATATGGTACAAAAACATATGGATCCACAACTTTCCTGCACTTGGTACTCCTTGCAAACGGATCCTTATAGTGAGAAGTGGGGAGAGGACCTTATGAACATCATATGGATCCTTGCAAATACTCAAGGACGAAGGCATTGAAACTTAATGGTGTATTTCACTATGTCAGGGAAAAGCTTCTTTTTTTTTGAGAGAGAGACTGAATTTTTGCATTTAATTACCAGTGATGATTTTTGTTGCAAAGGTTGGGATGGAGATTTTCCTGGACATAATTGATTTAGTCATACATTACATTCCTAGCGATGAAACTAAAAAATGGTTCATTTTCATTTCTACCATATTATAACTTATCCTCAGTGATTTAGAATCAAAAAAATGTGACATTATCATAAAATTCCATATACGTTAAAAAGCCATTGGGAGTTCATAATACTGGCTATATATATTGGGGTGACTCCTGCCGAATTAATGCAGTAGAAAGTAGGACAGTCCAAATGTCCAATAGAACATCAATACCATGTTCAAGAAAAGAAAGCCACATCTAGGAACTTCGATTACTTTGTTGTTCCATTGATGCAAATAAAATTTCTGTCTATAGGTTCAAGAAGTTGATGACGTGGCTGCTAAGGTTGCTCAAGTTGTAGCCGGTGAAAGAGCTCTGGTTGAGGAGTGTGGGAATCTCCTATACCAAGCTCACAATTTGCAGGTATTGTTTTGGATCATAGACTTTGGATGACGCCATGAAATACCTAGCTGACGCGTTGATGATTTTGAATTTTGTAGATGAGAGAGTACAGCCTGAGGAGCCAACTCATGCAACTGAAGCAACAATAGCAATGGAGGGCAGCATAATTTAAAACAGGCTTAAAAGCATACACGGCACCCAGTTCATTTGTTTTGACAGGCAGAACACAAATTGTGCTCCGCACCACTGGAATAGAGAGGTGGGCTGATCGTACATGATTAAAACCAGAAGCATCCTTCTGCACCCTAGGAGTCGCGCTATTCTTTACAGTACATATGTTGTTTCATGTTGGCCATTTGTTTCTGTTACCATAGAAGCATCTTGTTGTTTAGGTGATGGAAAAGAACTGTCAGAATCGTGGTTCTGCATATCAAAATTTTCTTTATTCTTTGTTGTATATATACTTTGCCCAAATAATTGTTAACGTGATTTGCTTCTGAAAAATCCAGAGATGACTTGTTTCAAGGAATCTTGTACTTGTGCTACTGCAAATTTACTTGTGTCAGGAAAACTATTATTTGACCCAGTTCAAAGGGAAATCAGCACCAAACCGGCTCCTCTATTTTTAGAGGTGACTTTACCCCTCGTCCACCAAGCTCACGCACTGTGGTTTACACTAAATGCATTCGAGGAACAGGATACATGAGGAAGTTGACATGAAACGATGGAATCTGAGCTTGATTCTGTCTTGTTTTAGGTGAGGTTGACGTGCTTGAAGACAAATCAATCATAGCAGGTCGTCATAGCTCAACGCTTGATTTGGTGATAGCCGACGATACAATGGCAAGATGATGATGAGAGGAAGCCAATGACGATGTTAATTAATGTCGAAATAGATACGCCACGGATGATGAACGGCAATGGCAACACAGACCAAAAAATAGTATACTTTTGCGAAATTATAGAAAAAGTAAAGATTTAAGTTCTTCCACAGAACCACAGGTCAGAGATTTAAACTCTAACATGTTGGTGCTAGAGATTTAAACTCTAAAATACATAGTTTTCTCATAGTTTATAATAAATTTAGTGTTAAATCTATAATTTTGTGATATAAGACCTTAAATTTAGTTTTGGGATAGTTTGATCAAAGTAATTATAGTTTTGCAAAATTTATTTTTTTAAAAAAAGATAAACATAGGATAGTAGCAGCACCTCTCATTGAGGAAACAAGACACCATCTGACCTGAAAAGGGCCTGCCCAATAGTCCATTCATCTTGACCTTCCTTATGTTTGTTTTCCTCCCACATATGAGAAGACAAATAAGAGATACGGAGTCATCAACGGTGGAACAATATGGAGAAAGGAAGATAGAGAATAAGTGAACCAACGATTGGTTGAGGCCTCGAGAAGGCAGGGGTCAATGGCATGATGACCTCACGTGCAGCTCCCTACACATCCTAGGGTGCAGATGGAAGTGGCATGATGGAGGGGACCCGGTCGCCGGTGGAGGGTGGCCGTCAGCGATGCCCATCAAGATGTTGACACTAGTAGCGGCATGCGAATTTGGAAGCAGCCTGCTGAGGGGCGGAGCTGGCTACCGCAGAGGGAATGACACCAAAGCTCAAGCAGGAGGTGTTGCCCGTGCTTGCGGGCTAGTGGCCTCTAACTCCTGTGAAGTTGTATGTGACGCCGGCGGCCGCCTAGATTGGCGGAGACATGCAAGATTGATGATGTCTATCATGCATGTTGAGAGGTTGCCACAAGTCTAGAGACAGGGATGTCATGGCGGTTAGGGTAGAGAAGAGACGTGAACAATGAGAATCAACATCATTAAACAAATCCATTATATCCAAATAGTCGTCTTGCACATTCTTTCATGTGCTCTTTTTTCACGGTGCAACATGATTTAGGTGGAGATGGGTTAGGGCTGCTAGGGAGGCAGCTGGACATCAACCTCAGAAAGGAGTTTTATTTTACATGTTTGAAATACCTTTCTATACCGACAGAATGTTGTTAACTTTTATGGTTTTTTGACCTAGTGAAATTGTTAAAAACGATTTTTGGAGGAAATCATGTATATGTCTATGGTGATGAGAATATACCGCTTTGACTTCTTTCTTCAGATCGTCGTGCCTTTCTACAATTTGAATAATTTGGCACGTTCTTTTTCTCAAGTTGTTTAGCACTTACAGACTAAATGATGATTAAATGTGTGCCTGAGGACCATATATCAATCGAAGGATAAACACAACTTTAGGCATGGCAGGCTACAAATGCACAAAGCGTTACTATAGAACACATACCCCCTAAGGTAGGGTGACAACAGATAAACACGACAACGCTCATTATATACTAGCCTTGTAAGAACAGATTTATCTTTGTACAAACAATTATTGAAAGAAGTGGCACCAAGCTTACACATTGGTTTAACACTTAAAAAGAACTTTTGGCCACTCAACCATAGAGTGATTTCTTAGCAAGTAGAGAGACTTGAGATATAGCAACGAGAGAAATAGCCCCTAGTGTCCATTTGTCGTATCTGCAAGTTACAATGAACATATAATTAGGATACAAACAATGAAAAATGCGTATAGTATAATAATAAATAAAATGGTTAGATAATTACTTTTGATGTTGCACCTCCCTTTTTTGTAGGACAACACCTTGGTGGTCGATCCTACCTTCCAGCGCATCTAATCCACGGTCTAAATTACCCACACGTGAAATCATGCGCTCTTCTAAAGCCTTGTACTCCAGCGTAAGATCTTGTTGCGCTCTCTGAAGAAGCTGTGAAGCCGGCAATACACATGGAACATGGATTTGTATTAGAATTTAATTTTTCCTTGACAATGATGATTATATTGTGCTCTTGTGAACCCCTGGAGCTCCCTCTTGACTTGAGTTGAGATCTCATTATTAGTTGTTATATATTTGAGGGAAAATCCGAAATAACAATACTGCTACATCTTTCCAAGTTATTAGTCATTTTAGTTTGTACTAAATCAAACATCTTAACCGTATATTTCAATGATGACGACATTTTTAATTTTTATATTCACCATTAGAAATATTTTCTAATATATAGTTCACGTGATATCAAATACATGGATGTTGAAGTATATAATGATACAAGACAGATATGTTTGCTGTACAACAAACCAAGAACAATAAACGACTTAAAACGAAAACTATGAAAATGAGGAAGTGCATTTTTGTTTTGGGAGAAGCCAAATATTATTACGCGGTGTATTAAGAGATGAAAAAAAAAACAAGGCAATTGAATTGAGGGATGGAGAGGAGGAGAGCTGACCATATCCGTTTGGGGCTTGGAAGTCCCAGTGGCTTGGGAGCTGTAGAGGCGGCGAGGCAAAGAGACCTCATGAGCAGCGCGCGGAATTGGCCGCAGCAGCAACCTGCCTGCGGATTGGAGAAGCAGCGAAGCGGCCGCCATGACCCTGCAATTAAAAACCGCTCGTTTTTCGTTTTTTTTTTTCCCTTCCTGCGAACCCAAGCGATCGACTCAGCGAGAAATCGATGGATGATTTGTCAGTCTGTCTCTGTTTGTTACGGTGTTGGCATCGCAGGACACACCGTTGAGTAATAAGTAGACAGTTAAGGGCCCGAACTGACTCGGACACGGTCGATCGCTCCGTGTCCGTATCAGAGCCGAGGTTTTTATTCGTTTCCCGTTCAGTTTTCTTCAGAATGTTGAGAGCAAAGAGGAGCAGAGGAATTCCACCATGACGTTTCAGCGACTTAATGACAAAAAGGTGATACAAATAAATTCCAAATGAACGGCCGGAGGATTGATGCATGGTAGGTTGAAACTATAAGCACGTAATGATTTAATCAATACCATAAAATTCATGCTGATATACAAATAAACACTAGTAAAAAAAACTTTTAGCGGGCAGACCAATTTTTTTAGGTGGCTCGGTACTAGAGCCACCTGCAAAAATGAGATCAAGCCCGGCACCGTCTAAGTATATAGATAAAACATCATATGAGATGTGGACTGGAAGACCCCCAGTTTGTCTTTTCTAAAAATTTGGGGTTGTGGGGCATATGTCAAGCGACTTCAGTCAGACAATCTTACACCCAAATCGGATAAGTGTATTTTTATGGATATCCAAAGAAAACTATTGGGTATTATTTTTGCAACCGATCAGAGGGCAAAGTGGTTGTCGCTCGAAACGATATCTTCTTGGAGAAAGAGTTTCTCAAAAGCGAGAAAAGTGGACAAAAGGTGTATCTTGAAGAAATTCGAGATGAGTCAATGGTGCAAAACTTAACGAGTGATGCTATTGTAGCAGAATCCGTTGACGCACCTATGGCAAGACAAACACCTCCACAACCACGAAGGCCGGAAAGGACACGTCGCGCAATTGATAGAATAAATCTCCTAGTTACAGGGGAGCGTGACATATTGTTGTTGGACAATGATGAGCCTAGGACTTATACGGAAGCGATGATGGACCCAGATTCCAAGAAATGGCAAAGTGCGATAAGATCCGAGATAGATTCCATAGGAGATAATCAAGTTTGGAACTTGGTTGACCTGCCCGATGGAGTTAGACCCATCGAGTGCAAATGGATCTTTAAGAAAAAGAGAGATATGGATGAAAACGTTCATGTCTATAAAGCACGACTTGTTGCAAAAGGTTTTCGACAAGTTCAAGGAGTTGACTACGACGAGACATTCTCGCCGGTAGCAATGCTAAAATCGATTCGGATCATTCTAGCAATTGCTGCATATTTCGATTATGAGATATGACAGATTGATATCAAAACAGCTTTCCTAAATGGAAACCTTGATGAGGATGTGTATATGATACAACCCGAAGGTTTTGTTGATCCATCTAATGCTGGAAAAATATGCAAGCTTCGAAAATCCATTTATGGATTGAAGCAAGCATCTCGGAGTTGGAACATTCGTTTTGATGAAATAGTTAAAAGTTTTGGCTTTCGTCAGAATGAAGAAGAGGCTTGTGTTTACAAGAAAGAAAGTGGGAGCGATGTAGCATTTCTGATCTTATATGTGGATGACATATTGTTGATTGGTAATGATATTTCTATGCTGGAGTCCATTAAGACCTCACTGAAAAATAGCTTTTCTATGAAGGACTTAGGGGAAGCAGCATATGTTCTAGGTATAAGGATATATAGAGATAGATCAAAAAGGCTTATAGGACTAAGCCAAGATACTTATATTGACAAGGTACTGAAACGGTTCAATATAGAGCAATCCATGAAAGGGTTATTACCTATGTCACATGGTATGCACCTTAGCAAGACTCAGTGTCCTTCGACGGCTGATAAGCGGGAGCGCATGAGTAAGATTCCATACGCTTCGGCAATTGGTTCTATCATGTACGCCATGATAAGTACTCGCCGAAATGTCTCACATGCTCTAAGTGTTACGAGTAGACACCAGTCTGATCCAGGTGAGAGTCACTAGACAGTGGTGAAAAATATTCTTAAGTACTTTAGAAGGATTAAAGATGTGTTCCTAGTCTATGGAAGTGAGGAGGAGCTCGTTGTAAATGGTTACACCGATGCTAGTTTCCAAACTGATCCAGATGACTCAAAGTCTCAATCAGGGTTCGTATTGACAATAAATGGTGGTGCTGTCAGCTGGAAAAGTTCCAAGCAGGAGACCGTGGCCGACTCTACAATAGAGGCCTAGTACATCGCAGCTTTTGAATCTGTGAAAGAAGGTGTTTGGATGAGGAAGTTTCTCATTGAGCTTGGTGTGTTTCCAAATGCGTCTAGCCCATTGAATCTCTATTGTGATAACAATGGGGCGATTGCGCAGGCTAAGGAGCCAAGTAATCACCAGAAGAACAAACATGTACTACGGAGGTTTCACCTCATTTGAGAATTCGTTAACTGAGGTGAAATAAAGATATGCAAAATACATACGGATTTGAATGTTGCTGATCTGTTGACAAAGGCTTTTCCACAACCTAAGCATGAGGCGCACACAAGAGCTATGGGTATTAGATATCTTCTAGATTAACTCTAGTGCAAGTGGAAGACTGTTAGAAATATGCCCTAGAGGTAATCATATAGATGATCATATTGTTGTATACATGACATTTATCTATATATGGAATATCCATGAAATACAACTTGTATTGATTATCAATTATGTGAATTGTTTGTGAAATTTTTTACTTGTATGGTTATTCTAAAGTTGTCCCTAGTCGAAGTTGAAGACAAGCACATGTATTAGTGGATGACTATATTTCATAAGTCATGGACATGGAGATGTTAAACTAATAATGTGGGCATATGTATGACATGATGCTGGACCAACCCAACATGAAATATAGTAATCTCTTTACACAACGTGTATGCTATGTTCTTAGACCGGAGATTGTCGTATATTCTCAAGGATGTCGACCTACTCAGGGGTTATCAAACGCTACTCCGTAACTAGATAGTTATAAAGGTGGCTTTCGGGTTTGTCGTGAAGCATGCTGTGAGGCATGGTCAATCAAGATGAGATTTGCCTCTCTCTATATGAGAGAGATATCTCTAGGCCCCTCGAGTGACCGGATCAAGAAATGCATGGCCGTGCTAGGTTGAGTGTTAACCTATTTAAGGATCTGACTCACAGTGTCGAGAAAGAGAGGTCGGCTTGGAGCTAGACCAAATATCGCGAGGCAAAGAGAATAGCTTGTACATAACGTTGTGACGGTTCGTCTGATATGATCTTTACGTGCGCATAGGAGTTGACGTGTCTTGCTAGAGGCCGCTATCAACTATTGGGCCGAGTAGGAGTACTTGGGCCATGTCTATGTGTGCGTGAACACATAGGATCGCACGCTTAAGGGGCTGGAGGCCTAATTAAGATAGAATCCGAATTAGAGAAGGGTTAGGGTTCCTAATGGACCTCGGATTTGGAAGCCTATTAGAACGCCTATTTAATGAGGGGTGGGCGCGCGTGTTAAGGTTATCCTTCGGCAGTCGCTATTCACCCACGCCGACGCGCATCTTCGTCGTTCCCACGGACCTAGCAGTCCGGGGCGACCGTTCTCCTTCCTATACGTGTGGATACCTCGGAGGTGCTGCATCTATAGCACTAGGGCGAACCGCACGTGAGCTGATCGAGGAGGAGACGACTGCACGGCACTACAACCACGACGCGTTCGTCTACATTGAGACGGTTCCGCATATTCTACGCGTCTGGTGGTAATTCCGTGATCTTTAACAGCAGTTAGCTCCTGGTTTATGGGGTAGAAAATTTTGATTTATGCTACCGTAGCCTCCCGATAACCGTTCAAGTACTAGTTCTGCCGTTTGCAACTCACGCAACGCTGACAAAGCATGTGTGACGCCGTGACGTGTGAAAAAAAAACAAGGACACAACTTATCACTGATTTATTTATACAGTAAAAGAACATCACAATAAGTTGGACGCACAATTTTGTCAAATAAATAAATTAATTAAAGTTGGAGGCACAACAAAGTTAAGACAGTTTAGAACATACTGCTACGTTACAAAATCCAAAGCACAAAGCTGACAATGATTTCCTTTTAATCACTTATCTATAATCAACTTGTTAACTTGCATCTAGCCATTTCTCTCCCTCTTTGACTCAACCATACAGCGACATCTTGGTAAGAAAAGCAACATAAGATACAGCGGAGAGACAAAAAATCTTCAGTGACCATTTGTCATATCTGCAGGTAAAAATGAACATATATAATTAGAACACAAGCAATGAAAAATGCATGTGCAGTACTAGGGCGTATGTACAGAATAAATAAAATAGTGAGTCCCTTACTTTTGATATTGAGCCTCCATTTCTTTAGAGGCAGCAGTCAGGCGGTCAATCCTGCTTTGCAGATCATCTAGCCTACGGTTTAGATTACCCGTACTGGAATTCATGCGTTCTTCGAGAGCCTTGTTCTCCTCTTTAAGATCTTGTTGCGTCCTTTTAAGCTGTGAAGCCTGCATGAGAGTTTTAATTTGTATTAAGATCACCTCCTTTTAATGTGTACCCAATCGATGAGTTCAGATAATTACTCCAGTTTAATAATGTAATAAGTCGTGTTCGTTTAAAAGTTATTTATAGAATATTTACAAACCAAACTAAGTTTAATTTAATTTGACGTAAATATATTTTGGTAATATCTTTTATTCTGTGTTGAAAATTTTGCCACTCCCTTCTATAAATTTAGTTAAACTTAAATAAATTTGACAATTTAAAAATTCAAAACTACTAGTCGTGTGAAAAGGAGGGAGTAAATATATACTAAGGGTCTATTCAGCTGTGCATGTTTGTTTTCCATGAGTATAATTTTTGAACTATCAAATGGTGTGATTTTTGAAAAAAATTAATTCTATATGAAAGTTATTTTTTTAAAAAAACATTGGTCCTTTAAGTTTGAAATAACTGTTGTACTTAATTAATTATATACGAATGATATTTTCTATTTTGCGTGTCCATCGTAGCTGATCTGCTCCTGTGCAGATTCTAACACGGCCTAAATAAATCAAGACGGGGAGGAAATCAAAGATCTTACCTTATCTGGTTGGGGCTTGGTCCCTGCGCTGTAGAGCCGACGTGGCTTCTCCATGAGGCGAGCCGGCGAAATCTGGCGCTGCAGCAGCGAGCGCCCGGCGGATCGGAGCAGCAGCGAAGCCATCCCTCGTTGCAAAACGTATTTCAGTTTTCTTTTCTTTTTCCCTAGCGAATTCTAGCGAGCAATCGATGTGTGTGTGTGTGTCTGCGCTGCGGTGGGTGTTGGCGTCGGGAGACGTGAGGCTGCTGATAAATAGGCAAAAGGCCCAAATTGGGCTGCGCAATCTCACTAGGTCTCGGTCGGCCCGTATCCGAGGCGATCGAGATCGCTATTCGTTTTGCTTCCGTGTCAAAAGGCAAATTAAAGGGCTGGTGACCTTACCGATATTTGTCATTTTAAATAGTGTTTATGTTTGTTTAGGTTGAAGCCAAATTTTGGTTAAGCTTGAAAACACAGGCCATTTCAATAGTGAACTTAATATTATTTTGACATTAATCCAAACATAACTTAAATTTACCAAAATTAGACATGCCAACATATGCCAAATTTTGCCATGCCAAATATTAGAAAACCAAAATTTAGCCACAAACCAAATTGGCCCAAAGTTTACACAGTATCTGATACGGAATTACGGACGGGATCGATCGATCGACCGAATGCGGCGCCGATACGAATAACCATTGCGGCTCGGATACGGACCGAGTCCGAGTGCGTGTCCAGCACTACTGACCAATTTAGACCTTTGCCCAGCTCTAGAATTTCTGGAAGAGAAGAATGTGGGAAGATGGATAATATTACCCTTGGCTAATTATTGATTTTTTTCACGTGTAATTAAATGTTTAATATGCATGATTATTTGTTGTAATTTTCAGCCATACATCAACACTAAAATTTTTTTTGCAACAGAGCAAATACATAGTGTAAAAAAATTACAGATATTGTTAAAGTTAAACAAGTTTGATACTCCTAAATTTGGAAGTCACCTACATACACAGGATATATATAATAAGTGTTCACAATGACACCTAATATTGTAGTCAACATAAAACATTTCAAAAGACCATATAATTCATTTCCATCATCCTGCAATACTATGGGCTAGGTTATCACAAAATTCATCCATCGAAGCATCACTTGCACCCTTGGTTGACGTATAAAAACATCCCGGTATGTCATGCATATAACTGACATTATTAAAAAAACATAGACCACAAAATTCGTCCATCGAATGCTTCTCCCTATCTCTCTCCTGAGCAATGCAGTTCAACAAAAAAAAAGTAGGGCAGGCAAGTAGTTGGTTGGTGGCTGTGGCTAGAGGGTGCCCTCACATAAGCATTATTGTAATGGACGCCCTCACATAAACATTATTGTATTAATTATACAACCGTAATATTTATTTATTGGCCTGACGCCGTAATGATTCAATATGGATTAATTTAAAATACTTTGTGGCCTTGTCCATCACCCCTGCATGGCTGCAAGCATACATTAGTAAAAAGAAAACAAAATATAGTCCTTGCAAAGTCCAGCTTGTTGTATAACAGATGTTTTCATTCAAAGTAAAATTAAAGTGCAAGATAATTTCACACTAAAATATGGTCTGAATAAATTCACTACAACACGACAGAATTTTCAGGGCATTTATATACGCCCTCAAAGGTCAGCAAATGCCCCGGAATGTTCTTTCTCCGGCGTTTAGCAATCGACCACGAAACTGCCGTCGGGAAAGGGTATTCCCGGCGTTTACATTTACTACGGCATTTATGAAACGCCGCTTTAAGTCAAACTAGTCCGGCGTATAGTAACGCCCCTGTAAGTATGTATGGTGGCATTTGTAAACGCCGGTTTAGGTGAATCTATCCGGGCGTTTGTAAACGCCCCAATAGCTCTATATACTGGCGTTTGTAAACGACAGCATAAGTCAATCTCTGCCGGCGTTTATAAATGCCGCCATAGATGATCTCTACGCCGGCATTTAGGACTGCCACAATAGTAAAAGGTGGCATTTACATATGCCCTAATTTTCTTCATTTCAAGGCGTTTGCATGCCTACCAAACCAAATTAAATAGGCATTTCGACTGGATTTCATATTTAAACACCCATAGTAACAACATATCCAAACTTAGTATATATATTCATCAACCATGTAGTGCATGTCCATAAGTTTCCATTACATCTATTAATCGCCATATGACAGTTTACATTGTTCAACGAAAGTCTGAGCGCATACACCACACATAGGTTAATTTAGAAGCAACTAGTTTGCACACATAGCTAACTTGCAAATCATTGTGCCACCAGTACTACAAAATAAAACTGCTTTGGTTCAGGTTTGAGTCAACAAAGCAAACACAATTTGCTCATCACAAGGTCACAGGATTCAAATGCAAATGTAAATAGAAGCTAACTCGCACAAAAGGTCTTGCATGCTTGATAAGTAGTTAACATCAATGTGTCTCCAGTGTGTCTCCTCCATCTGCAGTCATGAGTTGGAATAAATTGGATAAGCCAACTAGTTCTAGTCATTCAGTCCCAACTAATTAACAAATACAAGGATTTTCAAACTATAGCCAAAACTGTGAACTATATTACAGTAGTATAAAGTTACCTCATTTTTCCTAGAGCAAATCAAAGAAACAAGCACTACTTCTTGCTACGGAAGTCTGAAAGGGTGAAAGCCAACAAACAAACAACAATTACAGAAAAAAGTGGAAATTAGCAAAGATTTTGCAAACAAAAGTACTGTTGATTTCTATTTCTTACCCAAAGAACGCTTGATTGCACTTAGCTGTGAGCCATCAGGTCCCAGAACCTGTATTTTGTAATGAAAAAAAGTAGAGCTGTTACATAACTGAAGTCTGATGTAATGATGGGGATGGATCTCAAGCACATACATTTTGATGTGGCCAGGCAATGCAAAGACCAACGGCAGAGGCTAACTTGGTGGCCTTGTGCAGTGGTCGTGGGAGTGCAACGTTCTTGTCAAGGACAACATCAATTAGCACCTCATAGAAGGTCCCTAAGGGTAATCCATCCACACCTATTGCAGTCTTGTCGGTGCGTTGGAGTCTCCCATGTGCTACTATGTTGGAGCCACCAATGTTACGCAATGTGACTTCCCTCCCAGCCTACAAGGAGTCAATAGTAAAGACACTACAT
>CM002487.1:4122770-4158413 GCA_000325765.3 Leersia perrieri | reverse complement strand
GAGAGAGAGAGAAAGGGCATCGAGGTGGGTGACTCGCTGAGAGGTGCCGAAGAACACGGCGGCGCACCTAGCTGGGGAAAGGCGGCGCCATCACCACCACGACTGGGGTGATGCCGACGCTGGCCAAACCAGTGTCGCCAGGGCCGATTCGATCTGGTATTGCAGGGAAGCACGCAGTGGAGGTAGGGGTGGATCCGATCTGGGACTGGCGGAGAGAGAGTAGGATATCGGAGGATGTGGCTGCTCAATTTTGGGGAATTTTTTTCGCCGGGCCCGGGCTAGCGGCCACGCGCTTCTTTATATACCATGCGTCCCCTCGCGCGCGCATACACCCAAATCCTAATTTTTTTCCCCCCAAATTTTGCCGCGCGCGGTGTATACGCCGTGTTACACATGCTCCGGTACCTGTAAACGCCGGAATAAATAATACAAACGCCAGCGTTGGTACACATAAACAAGGCGTCTATAAACGCCGGCAATTATGCTATGCTGGCATTTGCAAACGCCGCTAATTGTAATACCATTCCCGGCGTATACGAATGCCACAGTTTATTCTACACCGGCATTTATATATGCCCTACTTTTTAAACGCCCCTGAATCAATATAAACGCTGGGTTTATTCTAAATGCCGGGGTAGTAAAACGCCCTCTAATCTCAACCGTGTTGTAGTGATTGTAACCTCACACTAAAATATTTAATCATAAAAATGGAAAATAATGTGCAAGATAATTTCAATTGTTACAGTCGTTTTCAGAATAGTTCAACCTACTGTCTGCAAATGGGTTGATAAACCAATTATGAGAGAAAACAATGCCATTTATAACAAGTTAATTTCTTAAAGTTTCACCATAGACACACGTAGACAGGACATCTTGTCCCATTAAAAGATCACACACATCAATAAAGAGTAATGTATATAAAGATAAGCAGTACTTTATTATCTTACATTGAAAATCATGTCGAAGTACTGAATATGCATTCTACCTTCTCGTTATTACAAGTCGATACCTGCACAAAAATATTGAGAAACAAGGTTAAAGCTCACAAAATCGTTAGCTTCAATTATCATAACATGTCGTCTTCATTTTTTAAAAAACTAAA
Organism: Leersia perrieri; assembly: GCA_000325765.3. Taxonomy (NCBI): domain Eukaryota; kingdom Viridiplantae; phylum Streptophyta; class Magnoliopsida; order Poales; family Poaceae; genus Leersia; species Leersia perrieri. The sequence continues at coordinate 4,157,311 of CM002487.1, read as the reverse complement.
TAAGAACAGTTACAGTATAGAAAGAACACCCATCATTTATTAATTAGCAACTGATCACAAATTCTTTTCACCAACAAGAAACTTATTAGGAATAATAATTCCAGTCTAAGTAGAGAGCAATACTACATTTTCTTCTTCGAGGTATGTACCAAGTCACATTTGTTCCTTCACCTTCTAATTTCACATTTGTGCTTTACATGCTATGGAGATCCTGGTTTCTGCAGAATTATATGATCCATGGTGATGGAAGGAGGACGATCGCCGAATCAGTGGATTATCTCTCCAACTATGACCGGGCACGGTTGCCGGTCCAACAAGCAGCAGAAGATAGAAAAGGAAAGGGGGCAATCTACAAGTAAAAAAGGAGAGAGCATAAGTCTGTTATTATAATTCATGCACTAAGTAGCGAGAAAACTAAGAACCTTCATACACCTAACTTTAAATCCAGAGATTAATAGACCTTCCCTTGTTCTGAATTGAAGGAACTTTTCAAAATTCTACATCCAATAGGTGAATAGAAAAATATAAGAAAATGTATTATGTGATTTTCCAGGAATGAATTTAAATGTGGTGTTCCCTTTGGAAATTATAAAAAAAGTCACATGAGATGCATCCTATCAATATGACTGTTTTTGCTCTCTCCTTTATTTCAGTAAAATAAATAGGCAGGAACAGAAGTTGAAATCAAAATATGATTTGAACCGACTCAATATGATGGTGCAGGCATTCAGCCCATAATTCATTCCAGGCATTCTTCACCAAGCACAATTGAAAATCAAGCAATCAATAGGATAGGATAGAATGCACATGAAATATGCTTGAAGCATGCTCCACATGTTGCATTTCATCAAGCTCAAACATGGAGGAACAAATGTTATAATCTTTTTGTAAGTGTTGACAGAATCTTACCATTATCTTGGACATGGCCCTGTATTGCACCCGGCACACCTGTTATTGCTTCTGACCCCATTACTGGCCAGACTATTATTTTTGTGGTCGGAAGTTTCTTAAAATCCAGAAATACCTCTTGATGTGTTTAGTAGCATTTGGTTGATCTGATAAGCTGAAAAAGCAAAAGTGGGCCAATTTACATTCGATGGCACTCATCTTGGAGAGAAGACAAAAATTGGTATTCATGAGTAGTTTTGCTGCATGCTTTGGCAACCCTAAGATAAACGTGAGTGCTTTTTACCACGTTGTCAGCCACGTCACTCTTTTCTTCCTTTGAGCTTTTCTACGGTACCCAATAGTATATACTAGTTGTATATTCGATCTAACAGTGTAGATTAATCTGTGCACCCATTTATAGTGCAAAATTAAAAAGGTAAATATGTCTTTTGGTTTAAGTGTGTGGGAGTGGTCGCTGGGCGGAGGCAGCGACGCAGCTCCGACGAAGGCGCGGCATGGGTGGGCAGCGCCGTGGAGCAAGGGGGCCAGCATGGGAGCGGTCGCCTTCATCGCCTCCAATTGCCACCGAGATCGATGAGTACCGAAGGATTAGTTTAGCTATGAGAGAGGGATTCTATGACCGACTGAATCGCCCACGCGAGATGTTTTCGATTACAAATTTTCTAAAATATCCTTTTCTACCCATCTGATGTCCACTTATATCTGAATAATTTGCAATTGGATATGTTGGGTCTCGGACCATATATAGTTGATCCGGACTAGTGGTGTACTGACCTGACCTTGCTTTCTAGTTTCTGGTGATTAATTTGAGCAGGACAGGGGTGATGTTCTTGGGAACCTGGTTCTCAATGCATCTAGCATGCCAAGTTTTAGGTTTCATGCCATCACCAATATTAATATATACATATATATGCATCCTGCAAAGAGTTCATTGTCCGTTAAATGTTAGTTAATCCTGTCCACTTCTGAGGATGTAGAACAGTTAGGTGGTAAGTTACTAATAGATTGGAAGCGAGGATACAAACGTTTGTCAACCTAATTGCCTTTCCCAGCTTTGTAAATAATGTCCAACTTGCCAATGAGGGGCTGAACACTTTTTTGTACTGCAAGGGCAGCCCTAAGTATTTGCAAGGGGACACTTTTGCACGGTGCCCATATAACGGAGAGCCGCAAAAAAGTGTTGCATCTCTTGGGGAAGATTCTAGTCTTTTGCCAATTTATCACTAGGACTTTAATTGCCCTTGATGTCCTCCAACCTCCATGCATGATAAAGTTTGGAAAGGTGATCGTGCATGATGTTTCTTTTCCTTATTAATTAATAAATAATAAGAGTCAACTCTAAGCCATTTTCATGCCTAGCAACCATCTTTCTCTTTCCTCTCTCTTTCTTCTATATCACCAAATATACTTACATGACAATAAAGAGAGCCTGCTAATAAACACCGATGTACATGCTCTAAATGTTGTAGCGACTCTATTGATACATATGGTTTGATACACATGTTTGGAATGGAACAGTTGGCCTAGTAATGTTTTTTATCTTAATGATAACATTTATGCATGGGGTATACCATTCTTTGAAGAGTTAAAGAGGAGCAATTGGTCTCACCGAGCCTCACTGGGTAGAGGCCTAACAAGCTTTTGAAGATTTTAAGATATTCTTACCCTCATCTCTAGTTCTGGTTTCACCGCTGCCTGAGGAGTTGTTCCTTATCTACATAGTGGCAACCCCCTAGGTCGTCAACACATTATTGGTAAGAGAGAGAGGGGGAAGTTGTCCATATTTAGAAGGTTCAGCGCCCAGTGCTAAGTCATAAAAGTTTCCAGATCAATGGATTGAGGAACTGGAACATAGAACGTGGTACGCTATCTCTTAAAAGTGTGGAACGGTAGGGGGTATACCTCTTCGGTACCCTTTTTTAAGAGATGAAACGTGTTCCTATATTTTTTGGAATGTTAATCCGGAACGGTATACTCAAATTGAGGAATATATAGCTTAACATAGGTTCATAGTGCCAAAATATAAAGGAATTCATCAAGATTTTGGATCAATATCTACTGAATAAATCTAGATAGTTGCTTGCTATAAGCATTATGATCCGTTTCCTCTCCGTAAACCACCCTCTGCCCTTATCGCCATAGTCCCACACCATACTTGTTCCGCATTGTACCATATATTTGGGACCGCGATTCAGTCGCGTTTGGGATAATGTCCCGTGATGTTCCCGTTCCCGTGACAAAGTTCCCGGTACGAGGAACTCACCCATGTTCCACGTTCCAAGTGACTTGGGCCCGCTGTACTTTGTCAGCGAGGTCGTAAGCGCATTCGAAGCTTGACATGCTAGTTCCAAAAATTATCCTCGTCACCACTTGTAAGCTAGTTTATTACTTCATTTGATTTCGATGATCATCTCCTTCCCTCTCAAAGACGTTCTTCATAACTAGGAAGTCTTCACAAAAATTACCAAAAAAATCATATTGAGTCAGCACAATTATGCATCAAGAGATAGCACGGGTAGCCATGGTATATAGTTGGGAGTCTTACCTTCGAGTTATTATTGCACTGAGGCGATAAGTGTGAAGATGGCGTTGCAATTTCACCTACTTATATATCCTTGTCTTGAACTGCAACTGGAGCATGACAATTTTCAAAGACAAACACAAAGAAGTCGTAGTCTAAAGCAATTTGGAAGAACATATTTGCTTTTCTTGGAGGGAGCGGGTGGTCTCATTCTTCTCGACCTATAGTTGGCCGATGTCGGTGTGAAGTTGTCACTCGGTTGTTAGCACACAACTTATTGGCTCCCTCAACCTCTAGTCAAATATTTTTTATTTCGGCCATCTGAGAAAATTTGTTGTGACATCCTGACACGGGGCTTAATAGGATTGATAAAATACTCATACCAACAAGTTGCAACTTTATTTTCGTGAGCTCATCGCTAGAGAACTCTGAGGTTAAGCGTGCTTAGCCTAGAGCAATCTTGGGATGGGTGACCGACCGGGAGGTTCTTCCCGGGTACACATGAGTGAGGACAAAGTGCGCAGAAAAGACTTGTGTTGGTCTATGAGGGAAGTCTTGATGTCCTAGAGAGCAGCCATGTGTTAGCGGGCCTGACCCAGCCTAGATGAGGGGGGTCGGGGCGTGACAAATGGTATCAGAGCTGACCCTCGCGGTTTCACGGGTGCGTGTGGGAGCATGGGCATGGGCCCTGTGGGGACACGGCATGGCACATGGGCTGGACCTGGACACACGGACGTGGCCAAGAGGGAAATGTTCCGGTTGTTTGCCCAAGTGTGGGTATGTTGGACCGACGGTGACGTCGGGTCCTTTGAAGGTGGGTGCATGTGACATCCTGACCCAGGGCTTAATAGTATTGATAGAATACTCATACTAATAAGTTGCAACTTCTTTTCCGTGAGCTCATCTCTAGAGAACTCTGAGGTTAAGCGTGCTTAGCCTAGAGCAATCTTGGGACCGACAGAAAAATTGCACATGAGTGAGGACAAAGTACGCAGAAAAGACTTATGTTGATATGTAAGGGAAGTCTTGATGTCCTAGATTGCAGCTATGTGTTAGCGGGCCTGACCCAGCCTGGGTGAGTGGGTCGGGGCGTGACATTTGTGTTTCGGGAAAATTGATTTCTTTGTCGAGTGATCCCCTATAGTATGCATGATGAGAACAAAAACAAAAATACTTCAACAACCATGAGATAATTATATTTCCTCAACTTCTCTATCAGGTTGTTTCTCAACTGGTAGAAAGTCAGAAGCTAGACCTGGTAGCTGCCCGCATCAACTTGATTCCAGCAAGCTCGAGTATATCTTCTTCATGGCAGTTACTGAAGCCCTTCAGCCCGTTGTCATTGTTCCACAAGCAAGATTGGAGGTGGAGCATGTAGGCACCCAAGTATTGTAATGTCTAATGCCCAATGCAACCACCATAAGCTAGTGGATGAGTGAGATCTATCCACTCATTCTTATTATACTCATGTCCACGGTAGACATCTTTAGTTATAGTAATTATGTTGTCCAGTAATTCGCTCACCGGTCGTTCTCGACATATACTCATTAATCTGTTCGATGGCGGAGATGGGGCACATTACAATACTACTTTGCTCAGTTAACATTACTTAGAAAAGACATAGCCCTCGTTTGATTCTATTCCTGAAGCTAATTAAGTTCGGTGTTAAGTTCAGGGTGAAAATGACACTTATGCCCTTTTAATTTGACCATGCTTTTTTTATTTTGTCATAAACTATAAAATTTTCACCACACGCAATAGGTGCACCAAGCCGAAGCAAACAAGTATAACCTTTCTTAGTAAGTAGAGCATAAATGATGTTTTTGACAATTAGTCTAACGACATAAAGTTGGTTCACGGAGGGTTAGATGACAACTTTATTTTTGAAAAATAAATTTAAATACTAAAATTGAGAAATGAGAGTATACACCGTAATAGGGTTTTAATGAAGATTTAACCACATTTGCAGGTGGGTGAATGTGATGTGCGTGTGCAATGTTGTATATGTGTATATGCGTGGGTAGATGGTGAAATAATTTTCTAAACTAAATTGTTACTTCCTCCGTCCCAAAAAGACTTTATTTTTACAACAATGTCAAGTCAAACATTTTTAACTTTGACCTTGATGTAGAAAAAAAAATAAAAAGTATTGTTTTTGCCAGAGAACAACAACAAAGTCCAAAGACTTTGATGTGGAAAAATCCAAAGGACTCCTAACGATTGGTGGAATAGTGGTAAAGAGTAAAAAGGGCAAGTTGTATTAATTCTTGGCAAATTACCCTATTACAGACTTAAAGGGTATTTTTTTATACGCTAACAATTCATATGGTTTCTGTTTTTTCATTAGGTTTTCTCTTGCATAGGATTACAAAAGTGCCCTTATGATTTTATTATAAGTCTGTAGTGTTTTCCTCTTTCATGGGCCTTTAATGAGCTAGCTATGGGCTAACAGGGACGGACCTAGCCCAAAAATCGAGTGGAGGCACCTTACTAGATTTGTTAGTATGCTTAAAACTTTTTTTCTTAATTACACGTTAATAACACAGTAAGTATTGAATTTGAGTGGGGTCTTAGGACCCCACTCATCACACTGTGCATCTGTCCATGTGGGCTAATCTACTTTGAGCATGTGCTTTGGATGGACGGCCTTGCCATTCCCTTTGCCATTTTTTTGTCGCGATGTGCTTCGTCTTAGGCTTCGCTTGCTTTGTGTTTGGCTTCGCTGACTTTCCTTTTGGCTTTGTCACCTCGGCCTTTGGCTCACTACTGTCCCCTAATTCATCTAGTTATCGATAGAAGGACTACTGTCCCCTAATTCATCTAGTTATCGATAGAAGGGTGCTATCGGGTCCTGTCTTAGATAATTATGCTATGGCAGTAATATTTTTATTTAAAATTCTCTTATTTTTCTTGAATATTGATCATATCTCGAAGATCGTGTCGAAAAGAAAAATAAACTCTTTCTGCAAAGGGGTAGAAATAAACTCTTTCTAGACGGGGGGAGTATTATGCATATCTGTTAATCCCTTTGAATCCGTACGTACGCGGTCCGTGCGACTCGTCGAGGCTTCGAACCCAACCTCCCTTTCTTCCCCTTCTTCCTCGTTCCCCTCCTTCCCTCCCTTTCATCTCCATTCAAACCCTAGAAACTCGAATCCCCACCCCAAAACCCTAACCCTAGCTCGCTGCGCCTCCTCGCTCCTCCCCGTTCACGCCGCCCCTTGCGGCTCCCGCGGCCGCCGGCGCCCAGCCCCGCCTCCCCCGGGGCTCTCGTGGACCTAGGGTTTGGGCTCGACCCTTCGTGAGGGTGCCTGTGTGCGCGCGGGTGGTGGGTGGAGAGAGCGGAGGTGGGGAGGGGGAGATGAGATGAGGCGGTGGGGCGGCGGCGGCGGTGGTGATGGCTATGAGTAGGCTCTCGTTCAGGCCGCGGCCGCTCGACATCCACAAGAAGCTCCCGATCCTCAAGTCGGCGCGGGAGTTCGATGACGACGACCCCACGGCCGCGGCGGTCGCGGTGGCGAGGGCTGGGGTGCTGCTGCGGCAGTCGGGGCCGGAGTCCACTGCCGCTACTACTACTGCCGCGGAGGGCGAGGTATTTGGTTGATTATTGGCCTGGATTGTGCCACAATTCTGTGAAATGATGCTTCTGCATTTTGCTAGTTTCTTATTGTTGTTGTGTTCTGTTGTGTTCAATGTGAACGCCCAATTGGCAATTTGAATTATTCAGCTATATTATGTACATGGAGAATCATTTTTCACAAGCTTACTTTTTGGTTGTGTTATGAATAGGAAAATGGCTATTTGGAGCAGTGACATTAGTTGTTTTCATTTTCCTGTAATACTATGCACTTTCGTTTCTTCTAAGTTTTGTAATTCCACCTTTATGTAGCTAGCAACAATTAGGTGTTCAAGTAGCCAAATAAACCCTTTTAGACTTGCAATAATGATCCTATTACATATATGTGCTGTTTGGCTTTATTTTTGCACAACATTACACTGTGCATATACTTGTTTATCAATATTTAAATCTACTATCTTTTCATATAGATGAAACCCGAGTGTTATTTTTATTTCCTTTTAGGAAAAAAAATCTGAAACTTTTAGGATTATGAAAAACTATTTATGCCTGATTATTTTTGTCATATCTACTGGCTAGCAAAACAAAACATAGTCCATGCAGGTTTCTCATCATTCTCATAGGCACAAATGGTGAATGCTACTGTTTGGAGAGCCATATCTTTTGAGTTGGCATTATGCTGTTCAAAATGATGATCATCACTTCTCTTTCCAGGGAAATCCAGCACCCACTAAGAAGAATGCTCAAGAGATACCAACACCAAAATTTGATGCTGTGGACACCTATGAAAGGGACTACACTAGGACTTTCGTACAACAAAACTCTTATATACGTGGAAGAGGAGGTTTCTTTCCTGCTGCTCTGGCACTATTGTTACAGTATTTGTTTGTGGGTTCTAGTTCTAAAATTGGTTACCCTCTGCAGTAAGAGCTGAGATTGGTGAGTTTGTGGAGTATGATCTGGACAATGAAGATGAAGACTGGCTTGAAGACTTCAACAATGAGTGGAAGAATCTTAACCCTGAAATGTAAGAAAGTTGTGGAGGTCTAGACGTGTTGATTTACTAGTTATATCTGAAATGTTCATTATAGTTGAAGTATGCACTATTTTAAATATAAAACTTAAGATCAAGAGTTTTGAGTTGTATTTTTTACTTTTTAGCTAGAAACTTTTCCCTTTCCAAGACTTAGGTTACCTTAGTAATATGTTAATTTACAATTGCATGTAGTGTATCTGAGGAAACTTTGGTTGCAAGAGCTAAAAATCACCTGTTATGTATGATATATTACTGCTGAAAATGCACAATAAGGGAGAACTTTAACTTCTATTTTTTTTCCTTGGGTCTAAAGAGTTTTGTTGAGAAGCCACTATGTTTACTAAGTTATTTTTGCCCCATGAAGCATGTATATTTTGTTACAGTTTGATATTTTGCTATATTACAGGTTGGAGGTCCTCCTATTCAAGTTGGAGTTTTTGGACCACAAAGCTCGAGAAAGAGCAGGCGTCATAACACCAACATTCGTAGGACCTGTACCAGTCCTCTTGCAGCTTGATGCTGCAAAGGAGGTAAAGCCACATGCTAACTGGGAGCGTTACATGTTACTGACAGGATAATGTTTAAGATGAAAGGGGAGTATAATGTTGGCATTTAGGTCCATGCACATTTATTTTTCAGTACATGTATTCTTGTGTAATATCAAGCTAAATGCATGCTTTATTAATTCAATAAAAACATAACTTATCTGTTAAATCATGACCAGCTATGAGATAACATCTTATTGTATTTAGTCCATTTTACAATATGAACACTTTGTAATAACTTAACGATCATAATGTATCAGTTAAATTGGAACATACCTATGGTCCGAGGATACCTCAAGCGGACTCTAGCACAGGTCATGCTCTTTTGTGTTATATATGGCATCTGGTGTTTCACCTCTGTACACTTCTTCAGAAAGCTCAACATGCCTAGTAAACATTTTGTGTTTTTAAAATTTAATTCACCTGACTCTCATGACATTTCCTTGGCACATGCTTACATCACAGCTATAGTATGAGAAATTACTAACATGGCTACAAAACTTCTAGCTGTAGTTCTTTATTTGCTATTTTGCGAAGCTATATTGGTCTTTTAATACTAGTTTGTTGTTACCGCGCTGTAGTGTTACTTTCTGTGGTGGTAATCTTTTTTGGATGGATCAACCAAATAATGTGTTGCTTTTTTTGAAACGCCATGGTCAATGGAGAGTCCACAACAAATTGAATCAACTTCATCACTCTCATGTCATTTATTTTGTTTTCTTACATTCTGTGCATCTTCATGAACTTCTTTGTTAGTGTTATCGCCATTAATGTTTGTGGCTTATAATGTCATATGATAGTAGAAGTACTACTAGGCATAAAAACTTTGACCTTCTAGAATACCGGTAAAATAAAACATGACACTTTAATTTAACCCATTGTGATTATGGATGTTATTGTCATCTTATTGGTGATGTCTGGTCAACATAGGAAAAAAATCATGAAAGTTTATGATGTTTAAGGTTATCAGATATATCTTCTTTTATAGTTAATAACTGTTGATTACTTATGTAGGTTAATATTGATTTGCATTTCTCACATTTCTTGTGCTGGTATATGTGACTCTTGTTATTCCATCAATGTATTGTATCAAACCAGGTCTTAGTTTTGTGAACCTTCATATAACTTATATTAATTTGTAAGGATTGCAAGATAATGCTGTAGATAAGGGGTTTGCAGTGGAAGGCAATATAACAAAAGACAAATGAAACATAACTTTTTTCTTTTCCCGTGATTAATTTGTAATTCATTTGATACTGGTTCTAGTCTTTTCAAGATTTCTGGGAAGAAGTATATTTTCCCACTTCTTCAATATGGTTGCTGCAGGCTCATATTTGATCAATTTCTTTTTGAATGTTTGCTTAGCAATTGCTTCTCTCTGTAGGCTTTGAAGTACCTATCTGTTGGGTATGGAGTTCTCCAAGCTGTATATAATTATTGGAAAGACAAGGTATTCTCTACAAAAAGAATGCAATGCAAATTTTCTTGCACTGGCAATATGCTTATTTGTCAGTTTTTATAACAAGGCACATTATTATTTCCCCACATTGTCTCAGTTTTTTCCCTTGTTTGTATATTTATTTTGATTATCAGATATTTGGTTTTAGCTGTCTTGACATCATTCTTCTGGTTACTGATTTGTTGTTTTACAGAGGGAACGCTGGCAAAAACCTATTCTGCGGCGTTTGCAGGTTAGTATAATTTCTTTGGTGTGTCTTTTTTTAATAATTTGCCTGATTCCTGGTAAAATACCAAAACAAACTGGTTATATGGTTTTATTGGTATTTTTAAGCGTTCTATATGAAATAGGCATGACCTATGCGAAATGTAACTTTTCTATTGAAGTATAGTCTAATGATTGAAATTGTGAATTGATGTGGCACATTTGTCACACTATGGCTCACGGGGGTTTTGCATATGCGATTCATAATCTCATGGGGGATTATCTGGATTTGCCCAAATAGCTTGAAAAGATTGCACACCAAGGGCCCTGTAGGGAGATTAGTATTTTTTTCACCTGTAAAATCTTTCCACTTGTAATCTGGTCACCAAACATACAGCCGTATTTAATTAATCCGTGAAAGATTGTTTGAGTAAACAACAGCACTTTTCAATAAAAATACAAAAGGGGAGTAGGCATGGGAGCAGCTGCCATTGTTTGGATTCATTTGGATGAGGACATGTTCTTGCCTGGTGATGTAAAAGGAGTTGGCGCTGTAGAGGTCCCACCCCACAGCTCTTGCACTGTTGCACCCAGGCGGCAAGATGTAGTCCAATAAACTGTTGGGTTTGTATGTCATCAGCCCAATAAACATGCATATAGTATAAGTTTCAATCAGGCTAGTTTTGAACAAGTTATGATTGGGTCTGGAAGAACTGTTATTCTATTTTTGATTGTTCTTGCTTCAAGTTTGTGTTACTATTGACTAATTGCTCTTGTTCTCTACTTCTCTTGAAGCCTCCTCCACCGGTGAATGATACAAACCCTTATAATGTGTTCAGACCAAGAGAGAAGGCACATCGACTTCATACGAGAAGGGTGAGTAATTTGAAATCAGAGATTAATTTGAGCATAGTATGCATCATGTGACCTTCTGGGAGCAATAATTACTATGCAAGCTTTTATGGAGGATCACCTATCTCCAATCATGTTTCTGTTGTGTATGTATGCATAATGTTTTCTTCCTTTTCCAGATGCAAAGACGAGAAAATAACATTCAATCATTTGAAAAACTTCGCCTGGTAAGCAACATTTTATTTTTGTTATGCATGTCACTTTAATTGAATCATACGACTTATTTTTTCTGTTTGTTTATATAACCTTTTACTACTGATTTATTTAGCCCTTTACTCCCTACTGAATACAAGAATTACATAATATTTTGATTATAAGACATGATTGCTGTTTCTAAAATCTGATTTGAAATCTCTAATGATCTTCTGTTCATTATTCTTCTTGATGAAGTTCTCTATGTATGTTAGTGATAATAATCCACTAATCCTACTATGTTATTGTGGAGTAAGTTTATGCCAATTATTTTTTTTTACACCTACTTAGAAGCATTATAGACCAACTAATGTCTGTTTACACTGTCGAGTTCTTAATTTTTCTGAACCATGTCATGATATTACCAAGATTTGACGAGTAGAAAGTATTTGTTCCTCAATTTTTTTTCATGTTTACGTCTACATATTAATTCATAAAACTCTAATACTTAAATAATTTAAATTTAAAGAAAACTGTGTTGTGCTTATATTGTCATTTTTGTGGGAGAACTTCTATTATCTTGGCTGAAACAACCATAATTGATATCCACATTGTTGAATGGCATAGTTGTCCCATTTTTTTCCAACAGTTTATTTAGATTTGGGTAGCTTCAGGATTTTCTGTTGTATTCTGTTTCTATTTTTTACTTGGTTCTCAACCTGAGGGCTAGTTTTGTGTGCATCCTTTTGCTCAAATTTTGAAACATATATCCTTTGTTGTGTTGTCCTGTGAATGATAATTTGTTTGCTGTAGCTTCCAATCATTGAATTTTACTATGTTTTTTTTTTTGTTATTCTACTTCTAACAACACTACCTTGAAAATATCTATTAGGTGCGGCGCAACTTGGACCAGGCCAAGGCACTTATGGATGCTCTGGTTAAGGTTAGTTCATGAGTGAAATGTTCGTAGGGCGGTTCTTCAGCATTAACATGCCAAATTACACTTATTCAACTAATAATACATCCTTCACAGAGGGAAGAGACGAAGCGAGAGGCCATGGAATGTGAGGTCAACCTTCAGCGCATTCAGATGAAATATAAGGTATAAACCATTAAACATTTTACACTCTAAAATTTCTCTTTATAAAGAATTTATATGCTTGTATTTGGAGTGAATGGCCTAAGCAGTCCCTGAATTTTCTCCATAACCTTGTTTTGGATCCTTATCTTCAAAATAAGGCTGCCCAGATCCTAACTTGCAGCGTTCTTTTCCAAAGGACATTTTCAGTCTGTGATATATAGCTATCCATTAGCACATGTGGAGCTCACATGATTTTTAATAGACCTTGATTTTATAGAAAACAGGAAATATACGAAAATGAAGTAACATAGCTTCTACTACTCCCAAACTTGATAGTGGAAAATGGGTTTATACTTTGTTCACCCAAGATCACTTGCACTTGATATACTATAAGTCTATAATTTATACAGTATAATTTAGCACATTATAGAACAGAAAATATTGAAGACTATATAACAAATATTTCTGCCTCATTATGGTTCACTGCTGATTATTTAACTTTGATGTTGTAGTGCTGCTATTTTTATGCATTGTTCTATTGTTACTGGATTTGGATACATTTGATTGTATATGGCTAATTTACTGCCGTTTCCTCTTTCCTCGTTCAGCATGAAGCTCAACTTGTGGATGAAGGGACTGCATTGTTAGGCTTCCAGCAAGTTTCTAGTAGATTTGGATCAAGTGAAGATGACTATGCCGATTCTGATGACACAACAACTGAACAACCATATATTTGGCCACCTGTTTTCCGTCCTCGATTTCCTGATCACAAGCTATCCGTAATCCCTACATTGCGTATAAAACGTGAGCGTGAACTAAAAAGGAGACCACAGCAGAATGGCTGGGTGTTTAAAAGAGTATGTGCTCCTTTTTCTCACTGCCTTACTCATCCATGTAAGATAACCGGGTTACAAAACTGGTGGCAGTTTAGCAATGAACTACTGGAATTTCATACTCAACAGATTGGATGCATTAAGCGCTACTCCCTCTGTTCCAAAATATAAGCTTTTGTAGGTTGTTTAGCACAGGTTAAGGTTGAGGAAAAGGTTTTGATGCATCTCATTCAATGAGGGATGGTTGCGGGTGGAGTGTAGTTAGGGTTATGATGGGAAGAAATTTGAACGGGAGGTGATTGGTGTTACAGGCAGTACTGTGAATAGTGCAAAATGCTTATATTTTGGAATAAGTGCTTATGTTTTGGAACAGAGGGATTGTTTAAAATTTACTTGAATTACATCCAAGCAAATACAGATGGTAAATTGAAAATAGAGGTACTCAACTAACATCCAGTGAGAAACGGGCTAGTAATTAGGAAGTTCAGATTTGTTATAATGTTGGATAATGGTGTGAATGCACCATTTTCTTATCTCTATTATCAACTTTGAATAGAAACCAATCATGCACACTGTATAGCAACTTTGTTTGTTGTAGTTATTTTTCTCACTTTATTACCTCTTTACTGAAATACAGGATCCTGAGGAGCCAGTATTGTTATTCACAAGACCATTGGATCCTGAGAAATTAGTAGCAGCAGGTATCAAGCCCCCACCAGATCCTCCCATTGAGAATGGTGCAACCATGCCACCATTCCGTTGCCGGGGTAGGATTGGACGAGGGGGTCGCATCATCTTTGACCGATGGAACCCTCTTCTCCGAACACCAATTGGGCAGGAGACCTCCTATTATGTACCATATAGCCATAGGCCTCCCTCACCTGAAGGTTGAAGCAATTAGCCATCTGCATGTGCTACTTTGTGACCTATACAGCTACCGAGAGAGAGTGAAGCGCTCGAGCAAATGATCCTGCTAAGGCACCAAATTGGTCCATGGTCTACTTTTTTGTCCGCCGGAGCTCTGAGATCTGTGTATCTGATGGAAAGGTCAGAAAGTTTCTGGACAAGTCACAGCAGGCTCAGACCTCGGTGAATATTTCTCAGGACTAACATTTCCCTTCAGATCTTGCTCAATCCTCTTTTCGCAGCTGTTGTAAAATTATTAATATGTAGGTGAAAGAGTAGAGCATTTTTTTTATCTAATCTTGCCTTCTAGGGTCAGTGTCTAACACCGTGCTCGCTCATTGATTATTCATTTGGAGAAGGGGAAATTCTTCTCATTGATAAATCAACCCTGTATAATGCTTCTACACTTGGTGCATTTGTATTCAACCAATGTGCACGTGTGTATATACTGTAATCCAATGACAGATCATGTCAAATGTGGCTAGATTAGGTAGAGTTAGGTCATAGAAATGGAATATGTGAAACAATGTTGCATGATCTTTTGTTGAAATGTTGTGTTAGTTTACGTTATAATACCTCAACTATCCAACCTTTCTTTCTTCAAAGACTTGCAAATTTTTGTGAAATTTGGCCACTCTTTCAGTGGTGATTTCCCTTTCAAGGTGTTGTTAACAGTTTTGAGTGTCTCAGTGTCTGCTTTGTTGCCAAAATAATACCATCAGATGTCCACTGAGACTCGTTCATTTCACAATTCAGATGCTGTCAACAAACTGAGCTATTTATCAGAAGGCCTTTTTTTCACCGGGCAACGTGTGAGCCGCTTCAGGAAATATTCCTTAGCATAGACATAGATCTGATGAACAAAGTAGGTTAAAAGGGCATTTCTTGTACAGCATGTTAACTTAAGGCGTTGCAACTTGCAGAGGAAAAATTTACAAAAAGGTAAAAGGCAGGGGGTGAAACATGTACTGATGCGTACTTGGTCAGTAGATTTTGTGCTGACAAACTGTGCAACTCTTGGCCAGTCCGCACCAAATCTGCAGTCCCAGAAACATCACGATTGTGTCAGTAGTTTGAAAGCAACGAGGTGAAATCTGAATCTACAAATTTGCAGCAATCTGATAGTCAGAAAGCTCACGACTCATTGACTCCTTTGGAGTTTGGAACTTAGGATTTTCAAAACCCACGAAAGGAAAAAAAAACCGTAGGATTCAAGTATGATACCTAACAGAACATCTCTATCCCAAAATATTTGACGTCGGTGAGTTTTTAAGATACGTTTGCCCATTCGTATTATCAATTTTTTTTGTGAAATATGAAACAACTGAAAGCAAAATAATTTATAATTATATATTTTTTAATAAGATGAATGGTCAAACGTATGCTTAAAAAATAATGGCGTCAACCATTTTGGGATGGAGAGAATACATGATTAATATTAGAGGAAATCCCTTTGGATAGCTCGCAAGAAATAAAATACATGAATTTTGGTAATTTCGTACTACCTCCGTCCCAAAATGTAGCTATTTCTAACTACGAATCTGGACAAATCGTAGCTAGAAATAGTTACATTCTGGGACGGAGGTAGTAAAAATTAGAGAGGGTGGAAAGGCAGAGACAGAGCGTTGGACTTTACAAAGGAAATAAAAACATGAGTTTTGAGTTCATGTTTTAAATCCTCCAAAAAGTGTAGAAAATCCTATGAAAAATTTCAAGCCAAATCCCTTATTAAGCCAAAGGGTTCCACAGTAGCCAAAAAAAAATATAGAAATTCAACCCTATAAACTTCCTTTGTTCCGAAGTAGTCCTCAAACTGCTTGAAGGTTAGCAAGACATATTAGTCCGAAGTTTTTCTTGGTACCTTCCAAGTGCAATCCTGAAGTTGACACGTTCTCTGATGCTCCAGCATTCTTGAGGCGGCCTTGCAGTGGTGTACAATGTCCGCATCCCACCGAGTTTTCGCCTCCTCAATGGTGGTGACCAACGGTGTTTCCCTTGATGTTTTCGTTGAGATCAATCCCACATTTCGAGAGCATAAACCATCACAGCAAAGCATATATAAAATCAGCTGCTGAAGAAATAAGGGATGTATGAGTTATATCATCAAATGGTACGATGAGCAAGCAAAAACGAGTAGCACAAGTTGCCTGAAAAGGGGCTACCTTTTTCATGCTAAAACCATATGGTTATGATGCTAACCAGATGAAGTGAAAATGCAATAATGCTTGAAACATCGTCTTGTGTCTCTGTGATTGACTTTTTGGTTAAGAAATTCGTTTTGTATGTTACTAGTACATAGGCATTGTCTGATAAATAGGGTTCTCTTTTCATCCTTTTAGTATGTACTGTCAATTAACAGTCATGTCTAGGGGATGAAATAGAAAGGGAAAACAATAAAAGTTTGATAACTACAAAAGGCTCATACCTAGTTAATGACCAGTAAATTTCATGCCAGTGCCAGATTGGTATCTGATCTGTTTTAGTTGGAGAGCAAGTACATGTTTCGCACATATATGGAGACATGAATTTCATAGAGTATGTCAGATTTTTGTGCTTACCAAAGCAGAGTCTAATCCACTCCATGTCACAAGAAAACTACAACATCATCATGAAAAATGTTACAATATTGTGGGCATATATTGCATTTTAAACACATTAATTAATATAAACGGATTCCTAATATAAGTTGCTGTACTACAATTTTCTTTTGCTACTAACATATTCCAGTATATATGGATGAACTACATCGAAATTTCCCCCTTAAGATTTGCCTTTTCATAATACTGTAAAACAGTTTTTATAATAAAAAACATCATAACCAGAGTGATGATGTTCTACATTAATAATGATATAAAACATTTCCTATTTAATGTTTTGTATGGGGACTTAAGGCAAGTTTTATACTGCTAGACATTACTCCCTCCTCACAAATTATAAAGTCTATTTTATTTTATTAGAAGAGTTTGACACATAATTTATAAATTATTTACGCGATATGAAAACATAATCATAAGCTAACACTTTTGAATATGAATCTAACGACATCAATTTTATGTCATAAAAATAATTTTTAATAGAAAAACTATCAGTCAAATTCTTCTCATAACAAAGCAAAGTATGGGGGAACAAAAGAGAATATCACCTTCTAAAATTGTCTTCAGTACTAGTCATACAAGCGGAGCACCCAGATTTGTACTTGTACACTACCTTCTTGGGCAATAAGTTGATGGGCCTAAACCGCCCTGAAAAAAGACGCAAATGCCCCTGAACCATTCGCGTAGACCCGCTTTCCTGCCCATGGGCAAAAAGGCCATTCTCCCCTCTCCTTCCCCGAACGCATTATTACTTCCTTTCCACTCTCGCAAGCCAAGCTGCCGCTGTTCCCTTCCGCTTCCAGAAGCTTCCGTCCTCCTCCTCCCGCCGCCGCCGCCGCAGTCGCGAGACACTCCTCGCCTTGAATCCGCCCCGCGGCGTGGGTTGGAGGGGACCGGATGGTGGCGTCGCGCCTCCTCGCGCGGGCGTCGAGGCAATGCGTCGCCGCGGTGGCCGCGTCTGCCGCGAGGCGGCGTGCGGGGGCGGCGCTGTCCGTGGCGGCGGCCGTGGAGCCGTGTCTCATGGGGGTGAGTTTCCTGCGAGGTTTCCTCTGGTGCTCGTGGATGCTGTGTCATCTCAGGTGACTGTGGAAAATTTCTCCATCGGTTTAATTTATAGGGTTTTAGGGTTTTGTTCGTATTAGTTTGTATGATTGTGATGGAGAAAATTGAAGCATATTCACCTTATGTCGCGTGGGGTGGGCTGGGCTGGGCAGATTATTGTGGTTAACTGATCAATGGTTTGTTTGTGTGAATGCTTACTTGCATGACATGATTGATAATACATCATAGAAATGATTTTGGTATACTCAATTTTATTTTGTAAGCGTACAAGTTCCATTACCACACCTCTTCTCCTACAGGCAGGAGTGGCAAGTTTTACATACATCTAAGTATTTGTTTTTTTACTGATAGGACTCATGAGGAAGTCGATGCATTTTATAAGATACTACCAATGATTGGTTTTACTGTAGTCATCCAGTTAACATACAACTCCACTAATTAACACTTGATCCATAAATATTTGGGGATTCATCCTACACTTACTACTTATGCTTGCACATTTGAGAACTCATCACCAACTTAGGCAATCATTGCCATGATCAAGGGAGAAATAGTTGGTTCGACGCAGGTGGACATCCATCAGCAACTGTATTAGCTAGTTGTTCTCCTGGGTATTTTTGTTGTTCTGTTTACCTTGTAGCAAAGAATTAGCAGAGCTCCTGATTTTATTTTTAAAAATGAGGTTAATTTCTTATTGTTTAATTCCCAAGATTCCTTGCCCCCTAGCCAACACACACAATATAACTTAAATCGTGTTAGTTATAACTGGCATCTTATCCTTTCTATTCTTAATTTGCTTACTTTGAGAAGCAGGCTCCATATATGTTGAATCAGCCCTTGAGATACTCAACCTCCATTTTTCAAAAGTTTGGGTTTTCATCCACTTCCCCGGAACAAAGTGATAAGGAGGAAAACGGACACAAAGACCAGGATAATGCGACAAATGAAGGTAGTACTCATGTTCAATTGAGAAAGCACCACAAAAATTTAATGTCTCGCCCTTGCATAAGTCTATATGAAGGTGCAGTTTTTAATGAACTGCGTTTTCTGATTCAGGTACTGAACATCTTGATTTGTCAAAGGAAGACTTGGTGAAGCTAGTTCTTGAGAAGGATGGGATGTTGAAGTCAAAAGACGAAGAGATTAATGATATGAAGGACAAGGTTTTGCGAAGTTATGCAGAAATGGAAAATGTCATGGCTAGGACAAAGCGTGATTCTGAGAACTCGAAAAAGTATGCAGTACAGGTCTGTTGTCGTTACCTATTGACCTCCAGCTTGAAATTTCGAATCAACTAGATGCTGTTATATACTTTTCTGCATATTTATTTTGCATTTAAGAAGTTGGTTCTTGCTTATAGTCTATGGAAATTACATGTGCAGAATTTCTCCAAGAGCTTGTTAGATGTTGCTGACAATTTGACTAGAGCATCATCTGTTGTCAAGGAAAGCTTCTCAAAAATAGATACATCTGAAGATTCTACTGGAGCTGTTCCACTACTGAAAACACTATTGGAGGGTGTGGACATGACAGACAAGCAACTTGGTGAGGTAATCTGTTGTTCACGTTATAATTTATGCTTTGATTTTGAAACTAGTGTATAATGCCTTTTAGTAGCATTTCTATCACCCAATATTCTCGTGTGTGTTGAAAGTGTACCCTGACTTCAATATATCCCTTCAAATTTGAACAGGTTTTAAAGAAGTTTGGAGTTGAAAAGTTTGATCCTTTGAATGAGAAATTTGATCCTAGTAGGCATTATGCGATCTTTCAAATTCCTGACCCCTCGAAACCTTCAGGAACTGTCGCTTCTGTTGTAAAGGTATGCCATCATGCATTTTAAAGATATTCATGTTTCTGTATATTGTCGGGGAACCTAAGCATTTTGGGATCAGAGTTATTAACCATGATCAATGGTTGTCTTTTTCTGTTGGACGGCCTTCTTGTTTTAATTTTTTTGGTTAATTTACCTATGCTCTTTAGAAGCACTGTCGTTATGGCGGTGTGACCATTTGTGTAAAATTTGAACCATTTTATTGCTTGTTATTGCTGAACATTAAATGCATGATATTGTTGCATCACCTGATGTGTACTTATGGATATAAATAATTTTTGCACTGGTTTCTTAAATATCATTGAACACATACCTGTTGAATACTCAACAGTACTTTGGAAACTGGTGCAGTAGGCTTGATAGACTGAACTTTTGAGGAGCTCCTGTAATGACATTGACAGAGCAGTAGTCGCTGGTGGTTACATGTGGTGATGTGTATGCTAGCTTCCCTCTTTGATCATCGGTGTCTCGTCTCACTTTAGAAAGTGATGATGGTGTATGATCTTGTTTTATTTTGTATGCTGACATAACTATACATGTTGAAGTAAGGTGTTTGGTTCTAACTTCTGCTTGTCGATCATTTCAGTACTGCTGTATGTTTCGTCCTTTAGTCTTAGTGAGCCTGAACTTCCCCTGCTAACATAATTCAGTGCAACCTAGAGTTGGAACCATGAAATGAAGCCTGTCTAGTGCAACTTCATTGTGGTCTTTGTCTCCCCACATAAGTGCATATTATGATATTATTTGCTCTTTGCCAGTATCCATGATGAAATTTTTTTGGTGATTTCAGGTGGGGTACATGCTTCACGATCGTGTTCTCCGCCCTGCAGAAGTCGGTGTTACGGAGGGAGGACCCACAAAAAAGGAAGAAGAGCATTCTGAGCAGAAATTAAGTGGAGATTAAGTTAGCTGATGTCTCTTGTTACTCACGTAGAGCCAGATGAGATAGATGTTCTTTTAGCTGACACGTCAGCCAAAGAAACTTCTCAAGATCTTACAGTAAGCTAGAATGGAGAGTGGAGGATCTCATTTTGGTCGTGGAGATCATGGACCATTACGCGATGTAAAATAGAGCATTAGTTTTGTTCCAACGAGCACAAGTTCTTGCTAACATCCCAGTTATTTTTGTCTTTCCTTTTCTCCTTTTTTTGTGCACACAAGCACGGCCGCGTGCTACTGTGACTGAATGTTGCAAAAAACTATGTTTTTATTTCCACTTGCATGCAGGTGCACAATGGTTTTACTTCAACGTGATATCAGCCGCAGATTATGGTAATTTGGCGGAAAAATCAATTCCAAATTACTGTGATCATTTAAATGTTTCAAATGAAATTCGTTCATGCTCTCCAAGCACACTCGTAATTGGTCAAGCAAAACATCTTTAAGAGCAAAACTGATTTTACTGGGCCGCCATTGGGGAGGATACCCATACTCAATTTATCCATTCATATTTTACAGTTACATTACCTGTTATGTGTAAAATGAGTAATACATACGTAGGCTTCACATATTAACATATAAATATCGCTCAGATATTATACAAAGTCTCTTCTCCATATAATAAATCATCCCTATAAGATCAAGGATTCAAAGGGTACCCTAAGATCAAACTGTATTTAATTGATACTGTAAACATGAGTTTAAAAAAATTTAAGGCTCAAGTTTTACACATATAATGGCTATATAGAGTCCACTCTCCAATCTAAAACTCAAATGTGTAATTTCTTCTTGCCTATATGTTAGGAACCCTCTTCAATTGGGACAAGATGTAGCAATTTCAGTACATGTAGCAGCAATTTCAAGTACAAGGTGGAATTTGAGGTAGAGAAAATAGGGGATTGAGGTAGAGAAAATAGGGGATACAAGATCCTAGAAGGTGCTAGAAGCTTCCAGAGAAGGTAGAGGAAGATGAGGGAAAAAGATCGACGAGGAGCCAACCGGCCTCTAGGTTGTCGCCGCCGCCGTCGCCGTTCCGGCTGATCGGTTCGGTTCTGTTCAATCCGTTTCCTCCCCCAAGCAGGGCAGCAGCACATGCTTTTGTACTAGGAATAAGTTCACTTTAGGTCCCTCATCTTGACGCCGAGTTCTAAAATCGTTCCTCAATCCCAAAACCAGAAATGTTGGACCCTAAACTCATAAAAACCGTTCAAAATAGGTACCTCGGCAGTATAAGGAGGTGGTTTTGCTGACGTGACGTCCAAGTCATCTAAAATTTTTTTAAACAATTTGTGGGACCCACCTGTCAGCCAAAATTATGGGGCACCAAGCCAGCAAAAAACACTTAAAAAAACGAGAGGGCCACTTGTCAGTCTAATTCCCACTCTTTTCATTCTCTCTCCGCCGGCGACCGAGATGGCTGGCGACGACAACAGCCTTGAAGCCCTCGGGGGCGACGCAGCTGGGACCCCGTCCAAGTCCATCTCCTTCCGACGAGCGGGACGAGGAGGATTTTTCGGCGGATTTGGCCGGAGATGCCCAGTCATAGCCGACTCAAACGACGGCGGCGTTGTTGCCTACTTCGCCTCTCCCACTGGGTCATCCGCGCAACGGGGATTTGGATTCGACCGGTTCTCGACGGGGTCCCAAACCGTGGCTGCCTCAGCCACTTCCTGCCCCCATCGTGGCGCCTCCGGTGAGTCGGCTACGATTGGGCATGCTAAGCACGGCGGGTGGATTCTGACTAGGGATGCCATGGGGTGCGGCGATTGATGTGCGGTGGGTCGCGGGCGTGGGGAGGCGGCGGCCGAGGGCGTCGGGAGGGGACGGCCGCGAGGCGGCGGCGGTGGCGAAGTCGAGGGCCGTCGGTCGGTTGCCGCCGTCGTTGACCACCCTCCTTCGCTCCCGTTGAGCTTGTCTCGCCGGCCGCGCAGCACCCTACGAGATGGAGGGGAAAAAGGGGGGAGAGGGGAGGGGGGAACAAAAGAAGAAGATAGATTAGAGGATTATATTTTTTAATCTACTCTATTGAACTGACATGTGGGTCCTATTATTTTTTAATGCGTTTTTTTTGCTAACTAGAACGCCACGTCATCTAAACAACCCTTCTATACTGCTCGGGGACCTATTTTGCACGATTTTTTAAACTTTGAGGTCTAACATTTCTGATATTGTGGTTGGGGGACGATTTTAAGACTCGGCCACAACTTGAGGGATCAAAAGTGAACTTATTCCTTTGTACTACCTGTATGTGGGCTTGTGTGGGCCTCATTGGAGAGTGAAACATCTGGCCCATGTCCGGTGCCAAAGCCCAATATAGCTCCTAACACTATACCGTCCCCAAATTGTATGGAATACACAATGGCAGCCCTAGGTGCACAACTCTATTGTGTATGGCTCAAACGGAAATTGGAAGAGCCAAACGCAAACCATCACCAAGGAAAACGAGCCATTATACTAGTATTTTACAAGACGACAATTGTGCAAAGACTACTAACTGCATCAGATTGCAACCCTGTTTCCAAACTGACAAGTTCACGCATTAACACTTGGTGCAATAACATGTTAGTTGTTACATGATCAGCTCATGGTAGGGGGCATAGGATGCTAAGACTACAATGGATTAATGCATTGTTCTGGACTACAATACACAGACACTAATGGCTAACACAAGCTAAGAGCTAGAACATATACGCTAATAGAATTACATTAGTGACCTCACACGGCCACACAAGTTCTCATCCTCAAGGGCTTGAGCGTTAAAATGTTTTCCTCTTCAGTCTATTTTCTGACCGTAGGTTACTGCCACTGTCACGTTGCTCGTCAGCGCTCAAATCAGCATCACTGTCATCATCTGGATCTTCCAAGCCAAGATTCAAGTTAAGCTCGGTACTGCCACTCTTCTTGGTAGAATTTTGTGCAACACCTGAAGCCTGAATGAGGATATCAAAGTGTAAGTTGCATGATTTGCAGAAGGAAAATTTTATATGAAAACTGTAAAATGTTTTTACAGTGTAATCTAACCTAATCTAATAGTCAGAAGTTCAGAAATTTGACATGTGTACGGAAGGAATAAAAAGAACATTAGAAACGGAATTAAATGTTGAGTGGGAGAGCAAGAAAGTTCAGAAGCATATTTTGAATTAACCGGTCATAACAGATCCAATACTAGTTCATTCAACACAAGGAAAATGAGGAGACCAGAGGACAGATGTAAATTTAACAATTACAGATATTTCAAAAACATTTAGTTAGATAAGTACAACTCAGATAATACGGATGAGACTATATGAAATTGTTCAGCAATCAAAAATTACTAAATGTAGAAACTATTCAATTATATAAATAAATCACAACCATGGGCATGTTGTAGGGAGGAGAGAACAAAATAGAGAGGACTAGTTCTCTTGTTCATGCTTGAATGTGTGTGACCCTTTTAACTAGGGTCTTGACTCTTGACAAACAAACAAAGCTAATGGATAATCTAAAAAAACAAAAACAACCAATGACCCAGTAAATGAAGGAAGGGTTTGTGCTGTCTACAGTGACAAATTTAGCCGAAGTGATACATATCAATTTCCATTTCCAAATTCCAACATTTCCTTTTCTGACATTTTTATTCTCTCTTTGCATTATGATTTATTAGAGCAACAGGATATATATAGTGTGGGAAATAAACAGACAGCTCTTTTCGTGTTTTGATACTTTTAATTATCAAAAAAAAAAAAATCTAGGGTTCATGGATGCTTATTTCAGTAGAGCTAACTCCAAAATGGTGTGCTGCCTTTGCATCTTACTAGGATGATGCAACCAGTTGCAGGGCTTCATGGAGGCAACACTGGGTTCTAGCCCTTCCAACTCCATACAAATTACACTACATTGAGTGTGTGTTGAAGTTCATAGATATTCATTGTTCATCTTTAACAATTAATTGATGCAGAGCTCATGTTAATATCCCCTGTTAATAGCCTGTGAAGCTCCACCACTGGATATAGCAGTAGCACAATCCACGGTGATTCCCTCTCCTTGAATTGCTGTACTACATATGTTGCATTCTTCTCACTCTACTCTAGGATAAGGATGTAGCGAGTGGCGCAACGCCTATAGGGGATGTGGATGTGAGAATTAAAGTCAGCTGAGAGAGAAACGCTAGTTTTTCAATGTACATATATTTCTGAGGGCAATAAATAGATTCACCACTTAGTGGCAGACTCATTTTTCCAGGTATACATATTAATGGTATTCCAAATTAGAGTGCATCTAGTAGCCCTAGTCAAGATTTAACATGAAAGGTAACAACATTGGCAATCGATTACGGAAAAAAGAGAAAACTAAGGCCTATTGAATAATTGATTGAATTTGCAAGATTTAATATTTGCATGTGAATACTAAAAAACACTGAGAATTGAGAACAATGAACAAAAAATATATCAGCAACAAATTAAACTAGAGCAACATAATGAACTAGATGACCAGCCAATATCCCACAGTTAGAGATAATGGGACGGTATTCAGTAAAGAAATCAGACCAAATGAGGCTAGAATAAGAAATGTCATGAATCCTTACATTCCTAATAGCAGTGCCAAGATTTCCATCCTTGAGTCAGATGAGAAGTCAATCACAACAAATGTCGATTAACATGATTCAGACTACATAACCGTCTGTCACTAACTAAAACTAGCAGCATTTCCAAGAAGGGGTAGAAAGTCAGAAACCCCTTACACCACTAAACCCTAGCAAAACCCAAGTTGATGAACAAACCCTATCTACCTAGCACAGTAACCATCAGATTTTCCCAAGACCATATTCCCAAACCTAGTTGCATACTTTAATTAAGTGCGAAATGTTCATCCAAGGAAAACCATCATTATCCATTCCGACCCTACCTTTTCACCCAAAATCTAAAATCCTAAGAAGACGAAAAACACCTCAATGGCAACCAAATCGAACTCCCCACGTGAGCCTAATAGAGCAAGAAACAATCCACCGAGCCAAGAATCATCACCGGAACGAAGCGCTTCCTGGCGACCGCCGCCGCCCCCGCCTCGTCGCCGTCCCCACCGGCCGCGCCGCCGCCGTTCACCGGCGCCCACCTGAAAAGCACCACCTTGTTCCCCCTAGAGACGCCCATGGGCCCCATCATCCCCGCGAACCCGGCCCCTCCGCCGCCGCCGGTGGCGGCGGCGGCGGCGATGGGGACCCAGGCCTTGCGCCACTTCCTGACGGGCCCGCTGAAGGAGGCGGCGGCGTTGCCGACGGGGCCGTAGCGCGTCGAGGAGCGGCTCAGGCGGGCCCCCACGGTTTCCATCGGGTGGATGGATGGATGCGAGCGCCGCGGCGGCGGCGGCGGCGGCGCCGGCGACGGTGGGTTTTTTGCTCCGGCGAGAAATGGAAACTAAGTGGGAGGAGGTGCGTCGACTGATGATGATGAGTTGGAGGAGATGGGAAGAGGAGGATTTTTTTCCAAGAGGATGACAAATGGGGCCCACAGAAAAGAGAGAATCGCACTAGAAGACGAGATGGAATACTAGGAGGATTACTACAAAGATTGGAATATCTTTTGATTATTAAAAAAGGAAAATATATATTATACAATATAAACCACACCCAGAATGAATTGTGGATTCGGTTTCTAAAATTTTTCATCCTAGTTTTGAACAACCCAAATTTTATGCTATTTTTTTTTTATTACAGGCACATACGCATCACACACCCGCTGTGTGTGTTCTGCTCAAATAGATTTTTTCGAAAGCATTTCCGTGTATACATTTTCTATAATTAATTATGTATTTGGTTTATAAGCTGCATCCAAAAAGACGTTTGCCTAAGTACAGTATCTTTGCTGGATATCAGTGTTTGCTTATGTTTGGTATGGTTCGAACGACACATAGTAGGACTTAGTATCTTCGCTGGGTGGAACAGCGGAACCATATTCAATTGTCACAATAGATAGCGGAGTATTGGCAAACTGCGATTCAGACGACTGTCATTTCGCAAGTACCATTTGAACACTGAACATTCAAGACAAGCGAAAAGAACTGAAAACAACACTGCAGCAATAATAATATCATCACATATTTTCTGGCAACAATGGGTATGCATTCGTGGGGCAGTTTGTGCAAATGCTAAATACCAACTAGTACAAAATTTCCTGCATTTTGCATTCTGAATAACAATAAATACTCGGGCACACCGTTTGCATATCATTCTCTAGCACAGGATTTCCTGGGTACAACGGGTCTAGCAACAAAATTTTACATCATGGACCAACGCACACCCATGGAATCACAGGAGTGGCTTCATCTACACCACGCCTTTCACAGGGGCATTTTTCCTCAAGCTCAAATGTGAGCTACTCTCCCAAAAAGCCTGGACGGACTCCCTTACATATCACACAGGGATTTTAATCAATTTATACATCTCGAAAGCACCTCCTGGCTATAGTCTTGTAAAGCATGAGCTCAGCTCATCTCAGAAAATGGGCTTCCACAAGACTTAAATCTGTCAGTGCTTGTTTGGAGGATAAGCAATACGCCACCTGTTGAATCTGCAGCTTCACAGAAAGTAATCCGGCGCTGGCCTCTTTGCAGGAACACCTCTTGACTCCTGAGAGGACATGGCAAATTAGATGCCAAACATAACAATAATGTATCACAACTGGTAATGGTAATGGTAATAATAAAGGTGATTAACACATACATGTGGAGCAGCTTCAAATACACGGAACTGCTTATTGAGATTCTCATCAAGCTCTAGGATTGCAGCAACGTTGCCACACCTATAAGGCAATTTCAAAGAGAGAGTGATGGGACAAAGTACAAGATATCTACGTAAGGTTACAAAATGCTTGAATGAAAGCTCTGTAGGAAAAATACCAAGTAACAGTAACAATACAGCTACAAGCGCATCATGATATCTGAAATCTAACCATTACTGTTGTTTTATACAATATTCGAGTATATGAGCTGCTAAGAATGAATGCAGACAGATCTACATTGCAGCCCTTTTTTTTTTTGCAACTCAAACATGATTATATATACAAGATCAGAAGTTCAGAACAGTAGAAATCATAGAAATAACAGAACAATAATACCCCATGTCATTGATCTTTTTTTTTTAACTATAGTTCGTAAGCCCCCATTTGATCCTTAGTGCCACGGTCATTCCATTCCCAGCCCATTTTGGGTATATTGAGATCATAATAAACAATGGCCATTCTTTTTTTAATCAATGTCGACAGCTAAAATCTACAGGATTTGTCATCAGTTAAAATAATTTTATGTTAGGTGTTCTCGTACCTGTAGCAATAATTAGGAGCAGACCATACGGTGACAATCTTGTTATTGAACATCCACTTAAACCCTTCCATGACTAGCTGATGAGCACGACAAATGTAATCTATGTTGTTTGTGTGGTTAAAAGAAGAAACAACATTTCCACCAAATAGGAACCCTGCACCTCGTGGACTTAATCCCCAACCATCTACAGCATCCTCTGGATCAGACCAAAGAAGGTCACACATGGCCCCATCATGAGGTACTTCTTGCTTGCGATCTATTACTCTTATCTGCAGGGGAATATGATACATCAATAATGAATATAGAATGTAAAACTTAAACATTAAGAGTGGAGAATAACTTGCCTGATCAAGAGTTGTAATATTAGGAGAAAGGCCTCCGTGTACACTAAATATTTTGTTCTCAATGAGTGCAGACAAACTAAAAAGAAGAAATAAGCTGTAATCAGTTTTTGGTACATTTTAAATTAGAAGCAAAATATCATACTAGCAGTATCACTGAACTCATAACATAAGACACATAAGAAGTTGCCTTAAATAGTCGAATATATCTGTGCAATATCTCCAGACATTCACTGAGCCGTACTTACGAAGACACTCATCATAGAAGCCATACACCTGCAGAGAATGCATATTTTCAGTGATAAGATATCTTTCATAACATTAGTGCATTATATTCAGCTTAAAAGGATTCCTTACTTGTGTGATCTGCCTGCTCTCATGATTTCCTCGTATTAAAGTTATACGATCTGGGTACCTAACCTGAAGGCATATTTATCATACCAGTTAGGATGTGAAACTAAATACCATGAACTCACAACTTCAAACAGAAGAACTTGATTTATTTTTAAAACTGAAGTTGGACTATGAAATTTAGTAAACATAATCTCAAAAAATGGCATGTAGAAAGATTGATGACAAGGCAATAAGGCGCGGCAAAATAGAAATAAAAATATTGGGTTTATATATATAAACGTTTATAATTCTTAATTTCTACAACTAAAATGGGATGTCATTTCTGTCATCGACAGGGTGTGTTATGCTGACATAGGAGGCTTTTAATAATATATATCATGGAGAAGGCTAGGCACTAGCATCATTCACTCACTGCTGAATTGAGAAGCAGCACTAAATCAGAATTTAATGCTTGAAGCTTTGTGTAGTCACAGTGCCAAGTTACATTTCTTAAGGAGACATAATGTCGGCATAGTGTGGTTTATTTATTTATTTTTATCAAACTACCCATGAGAGACATGGCAAAACAAACAACTCCATATATACAGTTTACTACATAACTACAATATAATTTTTTCCACTCAATATTCAAGATATCAATTGCAGTTAGTTTTCCGTCCTTCTAGGGTTTTCTAGCGAAACAAGTTAGCCTTTTTATGACCAAAAATGGCTAGTAGGTGACTATGAGTGCATAGTTTTAACATTTACGCACCACCTTACAATTATACATACCATACATAAATCAAACACAAAATAACATTACTGAAAAATGTTCCCCAAATCGAGCTAGGAAATGTTCATGTATAATCTGCAAACTAATGTAACAAAGAAAATTCTTTGTAATTAGAGAGCTATCAGAATCAACTCATGCTATTGTTCATACCACAGTCACAATATCAAGTGTCTCATCGAATAGGCACTGCATATCATGATATCAATCTGTCCATCAGCCATTGTTTTAAAAAACAGATTTACCACTTACTGGGCCATATATCCAGCTATATAAGAGCATTGTGTTCATGCTCCTTAATTTATTTATCTGTATCATCACTACTAGGTGTGTTAACCAAATGAGCACCTTGTTAAACAAATGAGTAATGCGTACAATTTCTGAGAAATGCATCAGCATACATCGAAAGATACTCTCAAGTGTCAACAGAATTTACCTTTAAGGCTAACAGAAGCAGAAATGTTTCAACAGAATAAAACCCTCGGTCAACAAAATCCCCAAGGAACAAGTAGTTTGTCTTTGGGCAATCACCTCCAACTTTGAACAGTTCTTTCATGTCATAGAATTGTCCATGAATATCTCCACATATCTGAGTGCAATAGAAAAAATATTACTTGCTGCAAAGAAAAATTTCTGAACTCATGGAGAACAGATTAACTTGTCAGCAGTAAGATATTTGCTGTATCATGTCCCCCAGTAACGCTCAGGTCAGAAAGAATGCTCCAAGCACATGATGCAAGTAATATTAAAATGCAAGCTTTGCAACATGATGCAAGTTCTGCCTGATGCCCCTAACCTTTTCATTAACAGGTTGTTTTCAGTTGTTAAACTATGTTCAGTCAAAATTCTACCATGACATTGGAAAGCTGAATTACCTTACCCATGTGAGACTGATATGCTATTGTGCAAGTCAACCCTTCACAATATAAGCGATCCTAGAATTCAAGCTTTGTTTAAAAGTCAAAGTCAAAATATGTTAATTTACCATCCTTCCATCCATTGCACATCGCTTAACCACAAACTGTGCTTAATCAATGGTTTCTTGTGCACTGATACAACTAAAATTGGATTAGATTTTGCAAGGAGCTAGAATGATTTAGCTTACAAAATCAAATATAAAATGGCAACTATATCAAGTCATTCATGAAATCTTCCAAACATGGCAGAAATGATCAGACAGACTGTAATACCAAACAGAGTTGATTTCAAGGATTTGGTCAAAAAGTTAGAACCTTTCATGTTTCAATAATAGATATGATATCATTCAATTAGGTAACCCATCACATATAACAAACTAAAACATGTTAGAGTCGAAATTGCAAAATGTGCGAAATGACCTCCGCAATTGAGATCTCTAGGGTACTTTACTCCTTCCATAAACCATTTGTAACCCACAGAATCCATTTTTCCTAAAAGAAAACTATTTTTAATCGTAGCAAGTGCGGCCAATTTAACGCGTACACTAGCAAACAAGCAGAACAAACGCACCGAATATCCAAACCAGATTGTCGCACGCTTAATACCAACAATTCCTGCCAAACATCTGGCACTTGAACAGACAAACAAATAACTGCTTCCAATAAAGTGGAAAATTACGCAAGCATAACCATCCAGCTGAGCATACACATTACAGCAGAACTCTCCCTAGCGACACCACAATAACGGCAGCTCCCAAGAGCCACCATACAAGCTAGTTGCAGTGCATCCCCCGAGAAGCCAAACCCTAGAACCGTAATCCAAGCACGGAGTCATCACAAACTAAGGTATGCGCACCAATCAAGCCACCCAAACCACTAGAATCGAACCCTGAACCTCCCATCAGCAAAGCTCGTAAGCGCCCAAATCGGCAAGAGCGACCTCGACCTCGCCGAATCGAACCGAGACAGAGATGGATGGGCGCGTGCGTTACCGTGACGGGGGCGTCGACGCGTTGGACGTTGCTCTCGTCGACGAGGATCTCCATGGCCTTGAGGCAGAGCGCCTTGACCTCGGCCTCCGTGAGCGGCTCGCACCGCTTCAGCTGCTCGATCTGCCGGTCCAGATCCGACGTCCCCATCCTAGACCCGAACCCCCGCTTCTAGAAGCTTCCGAGGGGGCGGGCGGGCGGGGAGGCGAGCTCCTGGGGAGATGGGGGCTCCCCGCCTTGGCCTGGCTGCCTGCCGCCCTCCCTCCCGCCGCTTCTGGAAGGTTCTAGGGTTGGAGGCGGGCGGAGGGAGAGGCGAGAGAGGGAGGGAGGGAGGGCGTGGCATGGACGGGTGGGGGACAAGGGTTTCGGGGGCGGTAAGGTTACCCACCTCTACCTTTTTTTTTCTATGGTGGCCCAGTCAGGTGGCGGTGAGCTTACCGGAATGGTACCTATGGCCTATGGGGAGTGCCAAAATGGAGACCCCAACAAAGCGTCCACATATACACGCACACTCGCTCCTATAAATACACACATATATATTATCTCAATGAGCATCTTCAAAGACTAGGCTGACATGACTTGATCCTGAGATTGACAAAGTCAATATAGGCGTCTCGCTGTCGACGGATACGTCGCCTACTACTGAAAGAATATTAGCCGTAAATGTAAGCATCCGTGTCAAATCTAAAATTTAAACCTGGATGGATAGTTCTCCTACTGGGTACCTACCAGTTGAACTAAGCTCACTTCGCCAGAGCTTAGCTCTAAAGGGAGAAAAACATGTCTAAATGGTTTAGCTCATATTAGTTCATAATATATGATTCCATCTATTATACTAATGCAATATTAGGGTGCGTGCAATATGAGAAGTGTTTCTCTATGCTCTCCCAGAAAAAACCTACACATATTTTAAAGATGATCAAAAGGTTTAGATTAAAGATACTTAACTGCTAATCGTTGCTAATTGTTACATAGTAGAGGTAATTTGGACCGGATAGAGATTACACGTATCCATCCGTTATCTCCTATTGCAAAACACGATCTCACGTGAGCCGATTCAGTCGTGCCGCCCCTTCCTTCTCAATTTCCCACTCTTCTTCTTCGTCGGTCCTCTTCCACAACACCAGGGTATTGTTGGGGTGTTACCTAACAACATCGGTGTTGGCATTATGGTTGTCGGTAGTAACAGAATGTAGGGTATGTCGCAGCACAATTGAAGGGAACTGCATGGTGAGGATTGGGTGGTGCCGCTGCTCTGCACGCAAGACATCGAAAAACCTTGCACGGTGAGGATTGGGTACCATGATATATATAGTTAAGTGAGAAGTATCAAATTATATGTAGTTTTTTGTAACTTAGACTACAAAACATGTAGTTCAGTGAAATTTACTCTATTAATTATTTTTCTATCATTTGATTCATTTTTAAATATAATTTTATTCTTACCTATAGTTTTACTTATTTTATAAAATTTTTAAATAAGATAAACAGTCAAATACGTGTTAAAAAGTCTACGTGTCAACACGGAACGAGGGAGTACAAAAATACGTATATAGTATATGGTACAAGACAAGCGAGAAGTTAAAAACCTGGGTTAAGGAAGGAATAAGATAGTTCTACTCAGATAACATCTTGTCTCTGTCCCATTGGACAACTGCTCTTCACTTGCCTCATGGTGATTTCATTATATGCATAGCTGCTCATCTGCGACGTCCTGGAATAATTGGGTAGCGAAAAATGAAGAAGAAAAAGAAATGGAGAAAAGAAGAGAGCAAGCAGCAGATATCCTATTAGGCTTGGGCCTTAGGCCACGCATGCAACTAGCAGTCAGGCAGGCCTTGGGCCTTGGCTAGCGGTAGAGATCGTAGCGCAATGTTGAGATATGAAAAGTAGAGAGACAATTGACACAAGAGTAGAATAGTGAAAACCTCTATATTTTTTATTGATCTTAGTATCTTTTATAGGGGAATACATGTAATGAAATTTACATATATGCAATCAAATGGCTGTTTATTATCTGCATAACTATAGCTATAATCAGCATATAATTAACATTATTTCAGCCCTCCATATTTCTCCACTGTTGCATATTATCATGTGGGTTACAATATGATTATGGCACCACATTTGATGAGATCAAATAACCACAATGAATTCACATTGTAACACTCTCCCTTTTGATCGAGTCCTTAGATCAATATGTTCTTGAATTCCTTTCAAAAACCCTGTGGAAAAAAATAGGAATAATTTAGTTGGTGAACTCTATCATAAACCTGTAAGATTTAAGGAGTAATTTATGTCTTGTTATATCTCTAGAAAAACCCCTGTGGGGGAAAACATAAGATATGACATATGCTTGCATCAATCATCGTCTTATTAAAATCTTTGTATGAGAAAATCTAATGGTGAAAACTCATAAAAAAAGAGTACAATGTGAAGCGTTTAACAAGGACCATCATTCATTCAGAGTCTCCCCTTGAAGCTTGTCTCTTGTTATGATCTTCTGATGCATCCATGTGAAAAACTCCTCTAAAACCCTACAGGGAAAATTTGAGGAGAAACCATGAAATAGATATGCCATTAAAACTCCTTTAAACCCAGTGAGAAAAATATAGAGAAAATGGTATAACATATATGTGTTATTGTCTCATGAATTCTCTGAGAAACCTTGAAGAAAAAGAAAAACTCACGTGAGAATTTTGAGGACAATGATTATGACCTTTGGATCATAATTAGGTTAACTTCTCCAAAAACCATATAGAAAAATATGAGAAGTTATTATATATATTTGATATCCCTTTAAAAACCCGTTGGGGGAAAATAGAGATATGATATACTTGTATTGATATATTGCCTCATTAAAAATCTTTTATGAGTAACCTGATAGGAAAACTTATAAGAGGGAAAAAGAGTACAATATTTACATTTGAACAGGTTTAGTCTAGGAGATTACTCCCCCTGACATTTGCAAAACACAGATTAACCATATACCAATTTCTTGTAACGTAAAGTTAACGTGAAGTTGGTAGGGACCTAGTTTGCAAGATAACCTATTTTGCAATTGAACAACGCAATTATCTTTATTTTTTATAGATAATGATAGGTGATTCAATGGAATCAATACCACATAATATAGTTATGTGGTTAATCATTCTGCGAGGTTGTGAACTTCGAAATGATATGTGGAATATATTTAATCACTTCTAATGATAATCAGTATCTTTATAGATAATGATAGGTGTCTCCTCGCATGACGAGTGTGTTTTCTCCTTAAATACCTGTATGCACATATTTTGATGAGGACATCACTCTTTCCGATGCACACAATACA
>CM002487.1:4096301-4120156 GCA_000325765.3 Leersia perrieri | reverse complement strand
TACACACAAAAATTATTAAAATTATTTGTTGTGCTTTTAAATGCATATGCGTGCAAGTATGAATACATGAAGAATCCAAAAACAAGCAAAATAATTCCATAACACAGAGGGGACCCCATTTTACATGTTATCATATTAGTTTTAGGTTTTACAATTTTTGGGTCTGTTACATGTTTAATCCATAATTTCTATTCTAATGTATTATTTGTGCCATGGGAAAACATAACAAGCTTAAGAGAGCACTTTTGAATATGAGTTTAACAATATCAAGTTCGTATTATAAAAACAACTTTAAAAATTATTGGTTAAACTCTTCTCGTAACCAAACAAAATACTTCATATATTTTGGGACAGACGGAGTACTATACTCTTATCCTAACTCACTGTACTCACAATTAATTAATTTCTACTAGTACGCACTCCACCACCAATTCAATGCAGCTACATTAATTACAACATCAACATTATTTCTAACACTTGACCTGACCACTCTTCTTTCACCGGGCACGCCGTCGCACTCTGGATGCAGCCAGCCAATGCCCGGGATCGATGCATGCAATTCATTGCCACGAAACCGATCGGACCCGGCTGCATGTGCAAGATGCATACATGTACATATATGCGTGGAGAAGATAAGATTGAGCGATCACCGACATGATCGTAATTAATCCTATTAACGTCGATCTCACGCCAATGTCTGGGAACACAGAGATCTTGCTGGTGAAATGTTGAGCTCGCACCTATATGTAGGACCCATGCCTGTCGATCGACATTAATTAACATGTACGGAGTACTAAGTATATATGTAACGTACTAACGTGTTTTATATGTACATGTGATATCTCTCTCATCACCAATCACGTACGTACGCACATGCAGCTATATAAACCCCACGGCCTACTCCCTTCAGTTCACACACACCAAAGGTTGTAATTAACCTAGTTAGCAGCTGGTAGACGCGGCAACAATGGCGACGGCGAGGCTGGTTCGCCTGCTGCTCACTGCCGCGGCTGTGGGCTACGGCCAGGAGGTGGCAAAGGCGCCGGCCGCGCCGCCGCCGCCGCACTGCGGCAGCGTGAGAACGGCCATCGAGGCGCACAACATCATCGGGTGGAAGACGGTGTCGGCGGAGTGCGCGGAGTACATCGCCCGGTACATCACCGGCGACCGATACCAACGCGACTCTGATGTGGTGATCAATGAGGCCATCGCCTACGCCGAGAGCCTTAAGCTCTCCGGCGAGGGTAAGGAGGTCTGGGTGTTCGACGTTGATGACACTGCCCTCTCCACCCTGCCCTACCAGGGCAAACATGGCTATGGGTACCTATAAAATTTAATTACTCTGATCTAAATTTAGAATTTTTCAATACAGATGAAGTTGTATATTATGTTGGTAGTTTTAATTAAGTTAATTATTTCTGAAATTTGGAATAGATGATTAGGTGATTGCAACTGACGTGCACGTACTCCATCTTCTTTTAGACCGAGACTATATTCGAAAACTTCCCAATATTACTACTACCATCTGTATCAGATTGTACGCTCTACCGGAGAGGTAGGACGCCTTACAATTTGAAACGGAGGTAGTACTACTGTATCATTAAAATTTCAACACTAACTTATACTACATCCGTTCGAAAATATAAGACACAACAACCTTAGATATAAAAATCAAGAAACATTTAATGATACATTTACTTAGTATAAACCAGCCAATACTTGCTATCTATTTTATTTTAGTTTATTGTTTTTTCGATGCATATAGCAATGTAATTAATGTATGCCTTATATTTTGGAACGAAAAAAATAGTTCTGCCTTATAGTTTGGAACGGAGGGAGTATATCACTAAATCAGCATATCGTAATTAAGATTAGTCCATATAGTATATATTGTTGGCGACTACCACTCTTTACGTACAAATTAATTCCCTTTGCAGAGCTCAACAATATGACCAGTCCAGCTTCCTCGAGTATGTGGCACAAGGGAGCGCGCCGGCGCTGAAGGCGACACTGCGGCTATACGAGCGGCTGCTCCAGCTTGGTATCAAGCCTGTATTCTTGACGGACCGCGCCGAGTACCAAAGAGCCGTTACCACCAGTAACCTCCTCCAGCAAGGCTACTGCAACTGGGAAAAGTTGGTGCTTCAGCCCGTGACCGAACAGATATCGACGCAGGCGTTCAAGACCAGTCAGCGTCAGAAGCTTGTGAGTGCTGGCTATATCATTGTTGGAAACATTGGAGATCAGTGGAGTGACATTCTCGGCTCACCAGAGGGCTGCCGCACCTTCAAGTTCCCCAACCCCATGTACTATGTTGCATAGCTCGATCGGCGTTCACGCCATTAATTGCTGGCTTAGCTAGCCGGCTGGCTGGCTAGCTATCGATGGATTTATAGTTCGTGTGTGATTTATCTGCTTGATTTGTTGTGATGGATTTTCTATAGTAGTTGTCTTTGACGCGTGTGCTTTTATTTCCTTTTTAGTTGACGGGATCCGATATAAATTTGTAATAATGGATGTTTGCTGTTGGTCATTGATTGATCGATGTACTATATATGTGGAGCGCTTGTTCTTGATGTATCTAGCACAGTATGTGTTGAGCAGTGTGTGACATTGAACGTATCCCTTGTTGATTGGATTCATATGGCAGTAAGTTTGTGGATCAAACAATTTTGTTTACATTAAACATGTTCTTTTTTTACATTAAACATGTTCAATGTATGCTACCTCCATTAATTCTAAAAAGGATGATGTTTGGGACACCTCCATTAATTCTAAAAAAATATATGCTACCTCCATTATATTTTCAATGTATCTAAAAAGGATGTTATTTTATTACAATTAATTGTGAATTGATATTGAAAAATATAATTATAGTCCTCCATGACATTCTCGCAAATGCAATTTTCTCGTTTTATATATACCCCGTTATTTCTTTGCAGATACTAAAATAATTTAATATTTTTAAGTTGGACTGAACACATCTTGTGCCATCCAATTGAGAACGGAGAGTGTATATTGATTGGTCCTGTCTTTTCATATATACATGTACAGGAAGGAGAACAGTGATAGGAGTGGCAAGATCTATAAAAGGATACTCCACCTGTGTCTTATAAATATGATACTAGCTTATTTTGGAGAATCGTGAAAGGAAGAGAAATACTATAACGTCTCTATCAAATATGGGGAATGTCGTGAGTGGAAAAAAAATAGACAAGGAAAAATTTGAGAAAGAAGTGGTTGACGAGGTAGAGTACTTGTAGGATGCTTTATATTTAATTTTTAGAATACATTTAGAATGCTAGGGTCCTTCACATTGTCCGCGAAGGGCTATCAAATTGACTAGTCTTACTTCAAATAAATGTAATTTATTCTATTTGGCCCTATTATCCTGATACTGGCAATTTAAGATCCATTCATTTTAGTATTGAAAAACCCAGTAACATTTAGAGCACAAGGGAGCTTTGTAGTTTTTGGAGTCGTTCATCATATGTTCTCTAAGGAATTATTATTAAAACATGTAAAAAGGATGAGATAGTCTATTTTTGTGTCAATGTGTCATTATATGTCCTTTCACATATACCAAATTGTGGATAAATTATTATTACATATTGTCCGATAAGCTAACTGATTTTCATATTTTTCAAAGTATATTTAACATAATCATATATGCTCTTTATTTGTTGAAAACATTTGTTTGTTACACGGATAAATTATGCCTCATACCCTTGAGGGCTAACAATAGTATCCCATCAAGAATAAAAATGAGACGTATCCTTTAGTCAAGCATATATAAAAAAGAGAGTGGCTGCAAAACACAGGTACGCGGCTGAAATCTTGAAATGCCAGTGATGAGGCCTGGATGCATACAATGCAACCATCACAGTTAATATGGCGAGATATGTGTTTCAACAAACAGATCTTAATCTTATTGAAAATGGACACCTCAGATCAACACTAAAGTACACGGTCGTGCTCTCTGCATTGTTCTCCAGCGACTAGCTAGCGTGCACGCATTATTGTGTGAACAGTAATTTTATTTTGTTTTTGCTGCATAACGTAAAGTTTTGCTACGGGTGTGGCGAAGAGCGGGTGTCTGCTGATCATTCCTCGTGCCATGAACCACTACCGTAAATTCTTGAATCAACTGTGTTTTCCACTGCGAGAGAGAGAGAGAGGGAACATCATACCAAAAGAAAGCATCCATGACATTGTATGACGGTCAAAACCACAAGATAAATTCCAACAATGTCAACAACGAGCGCCTAATTCCAAGAAATACCATTGACAAGAGCTAGTTCTATGAAATGTCAAGTTCCAAAAAATCATTGCCGTTAGTGGGCTAGTAGGGTTGAAAACATGACGGATACAGACGGACAATGCCCCGATACGGATACGAAAACATATACGAATATTTTCGAATACGAATAAGGATCAAACAAGCACGAATACGGAGACAAATACATCTTGGAACATGAACATCAGTCAAATTGTTCGTAGAGTTAAATAATTCTCTTGTATAATTAACTAAGTTAGTATAAATACTTAGACTATTGATCTACATATTGTCAATTAAATTTATGACAGATGATATATATTGTGCAAATACATTCCAGTTTGACAGTGTGACGTAAATAGATGTATAATTTGGAAGTTATTTCAAGTTTCGATAGTATTTTTTTTGACAAGGAAATTCCGATAGTATTAATAAGATGTGTTAGAATCAAAGGCCAAAATACCATTAAACAACTAAAAAATTGGATAGAGTGTGAGGGGTATAAAAGCGCAAGAGGTATTTAATGTGTTCTGCGCATATCCATATAATAAAAATGTTAGGATATCCGTATTCGTATCCGGATTTGCACCTTCCAACAAATATCCATTCCATATTTGTCCGGAACAGACGGAAACTATACACTCCGTTTTCAGCCCTATTGGCAGGTAACAGCCCTCTGTTAGCTGTTGCAAAATGATCATTTGAACCCTAGAGTTTGTTGAAGGCAAAAATGGACAGTAATCAGACAACATTTTTCGCATCGATCTTACTTTACTTTCACATGTGTTTTACAATAGCATTTCTTTTCATTATTCACACAAAATACTAGAACAAATATTTTCAGAATCTCGTCATTATTTTCATAAATAATTGTAGATTCTAATCCAAAGATATAGTTTGTAGAATCCAAATTAACGCTCGGCTCATATCAAATTATCCATGATCAATCGACTGGACCCGACGAATTACCATTGACTCCATCAAATGGATGCTCTGCGTAGATCCTAATCTGCCGTTGTTTGCTCACCTCACCTTTGCCACTAATTTAAGCATATGCCTGTTTGTTTAGCTTCTGCCATCCATTGTAATACCATCCCTTTACCTTCGATAAAATTCTCCTCTAGCTGGTTCAGCACATCTAGAATGCCAACTGCAGCTAGAGTAATGGAGAAGCAGATATATGAGCAAGGCAGACATCAGTTAGAGAGTGAGGGAGGCAGCTAGCGTTCAGCAACTAAACGTGAAGCAAGCGCCTTTCAGAAAATCAGGAGCTAGCATATCCGCTGCTCGCCCTCCATCTATGGACGCACCGCCGTCGACATCCAGGAACGCCGCGCTGCTGCTCATGCCACCGTCACTGTCGCCCACACCTGCGCCTGCACAGCTGCCCTCCATGCCTAGGTCATTGCTGCCGCCCGTGTCCGTGTTTGCAGAGCCGCTGCCGCCCGTTCACGTGCCCGGGCGAATTAGCTATTTGCCACTCTCTCAAAAAATTCCTAAATACCATTCTTTCAAATTTTGGTGCTTAAATACCACTTGGTTCTACTTGTCAGCTTCTAAAGTGCGACCTAAAAAAAAGCATTGCCCGCGTGCTGCCGCTGCTGGCTCGCTGAGGGGGGAGTGATTGGATAAGGAGCAAAAAAAGAAAGAAAAGAGAGGGAGAGGATAAACTCGGTTGACTGGCTGTGCAGGTGTTTGTTAAATCGATCTATACTAGTAGCCTGCTGGTTTCGGCGAGCCAGCTCGTAACTTTTTTGTTGGTTAGTTATTAGTAGGTCTCAAATTTGTGCCAGGTCGTAATAATAACCGGCACAAACATGTTTATATTGATGGGGGTTTTTAGCAATCTCATGTTTTGTGATTGTTGGTTGGTTTATTTATGCTGGGTTTTACTGAACCGGTACAAATATACCATTAATATGAGCATTTCTGTAGTAGTGCATGGTTGTGTCTTCATCTGGATAGTAGCAGTTAGTGGTGATTTGGTGGCCTTTTTGGGAAGGTGAGGGCAGCGGGAGCCTGGTCTTATTGAGGCAGCGCGAGAAATGGGAAGGTCATGGTGTTGAAGCTACAGAGAGACTTTCATCCTCGACTTGGCTGCGGGATTGGCTAGGAGAGGGAGGTGGGGAAAGAGGAGGTTGCAGGTGAGCTAGCTGGCCCTAGGATTGTCAAATGGGTAAGTTTGGTCGGCCGTAATGAAGCATCAAGGATGTATGTAAGGTGCTTGATAAAATGTTCATGTTGTTTTGATGGCAAGATATCGATGGCGTGGATGGGTTTTATATATAGGTGGTGTGGAGGAGGAGGGAGCTGGTTTGGCATCGAAGCGAGCGAGGAAGCTTCACGGTCGCTTAGGTTTGTATATCAAGCACGGTGTGGTGTCATACAAGTGAAGCTCGGTTGGAGAGGAGCATAGCCGAATTTAACAAAAAGACGGTCACTACTATAGAGTCCATACATTTATAATACATATAGCATATGCCCCACATAGTATCCAAAGAGCACCATTGTGACGACCCGAAAAGAATTAAGAAAGAAAAAAGAAAAAAAAAAGAAGCAGGACAGTAAGCAGCTAGCCAGCTATCTTTGCATATGTGCGTGTATGCTAATAGCAGTAGGTTGGGCCTAGCTGCAGGTTGGGCCTTGGCCCAGTCGAGTGGGCCAGTAGTATATGTAGCCATAGTGAAGCTTGAGCAGTAGTAGGGTGGCAGAGCAGCAGCAGTAGAGAGCAGTGTGGCAGATTGGGAGCTGGGAGTTTAGTCCCACCTCAGCTAGCTAGCAAGCAATGGCAGCAGATTATAAGGAAAATTCCTGTTGAAATAAATTTTTGATCAACCGTTCTGCATAAAAGAAAAAGATGAAAAATGCGAATGAATTAATTACCTAGATTCGTATCCAGACCCTGGGCGGCATAAACAGTATCAGAGTTGATCATGTAGTGATCCATATTGAATAAACCTGGTCATATTTAGATGAATCCGAGTGGTCGTATGACAGCATGGGTGCGTTAAATATACTACTAATAAGGATGTTCAAGGTTAGGTTAAAAAGTCTATGTATAAATGTTTGATGGGGACATCAATTGATGGGACATCGAATTCTTAAGGGTGGACTCATTATAAATATATATTACACCGTAGGAGAATATCCTACAATTATTTTATAAAAAAATTCTTAAGGGTGGATGTCCGTGATGACCTAGAAAATAATTAAGAAAGAAAAAAACAAAAGCAATCAAATTAAATATACGATAAAAATACATATATAATACATAGTACTAATAAGGGTGTTAATGGTTAGGTTGAAAAGTCCAAATATAAATGTTTGATGGAGACATCGAATTCTTAAGGGTGGATCTCTACAATGCCCTTGGAAATAATTATGAAAGAAAAAAAGAAAAACCAACAAAATTAAATATACATATACGTATAATACGTAGTACTAATAAGGATGTTTATGATTAGGTTAAAAAGTCCAAGTATAAATGTTGGGTGGGGACACTGATTGATGGGAAATCAAATTTTTAAGGGTGGATGTCTGTGATGCCCTAGAAAATAATTAAGAAGGAAAAAAGAAAGAAAAAGGCAAGCAGGACAGTAAGCAGCTGAAGTAGCTAGCTTTCTTTGCATGTGTGCGTGTATGCTAGTTGCAGCAGGTTGGGCTATGGGCCAATCGAATGCAGCAGTAGTATAGGTCGCAGCAGTGCAGCTTGAGCATTTGAGCAGTAGTATGCCGGCAGAGCAGCAGCAGTAGAGCAGTGGCAGATTGGGAGCTGAGAGTTTAGGGCATTCACAATGCTCCTAGGTGGCATTATGCCCCAACTTGATTAGCCTGCTAAACACACCACCAGGGACTCGAGCGTGCCTCTGGCACCCGTCTGCAAGGCCGCTTGTATCCCTACGAAGCAACAAGCGGCTTCGTCAGTTCCTGTCAGAGTTGGGGCAGCTCAAGCTTAAAGAAACGGATTGTGGAGATCAACCCCCTGCGCTGAGTGCCTTCGTTGGGTTGAAATGAAAGATATTGACTGACATGCAAAATTGATTGAGGGGTTCTTTTAAAATAGTCTCCATTGTGAGCTATTGTGAGCTGAGAGTTTATACGTGTCTTCAACCTTCTTAGCATGGCATTTTTCTAGGGACACTCATTTGAGTGGCTTCTATTGTGAATGCCCTAGGGCCTTTACAATCAAGGACATGGGTTGCCCATCTCCCTCAACTCAGCTAGAGGTACTCATTCCATAGTGGAGGATACTTACAGTGGAATTCATGTAAGATTTTTATTTCAGCCTTTTCCTTTTTGCAGTTCTGTCCTTCTATTAATACATCTAACATTTTCATCCAAAACTTTACAGAAACCACCCCCAACTAAAACAAAAAATTAGATAACATCCCAAAATTCCCTCTTTCCCCATTCGGTAGCTCGGCCCGGCGAGGCTGCCTGGGGGAGGGCACTGCCGTAGTCAGGCGGGTGGCCGGCGAGGGGAGGGCGGCGAGCTCGACCGGCCAAGATCCATAGAGGCCGGTTCGATCCGGCGTCGTCGTCGAGGAAAGGGTGGTGAGCTCGACCCGGCGTCGGCGTC
This sequence comes from Leersia perrieri, assembly GCA_000325765.3. Lineage (NCBI taxonomy): Eukaryota > Viridiplantae > Streptophyta > Magnoliopsida > Poales > Poaceae > Leersia > Leersia perrieri. The sequence goes on along the minus strand of CM002487.1, from coordinate 4,111,301 downwards.
GTCGGATAGGAGAGGGTGGACGTGGTCGATGCGCGGGCGCTCGCTAAATCCGACCGCCTGGCACGGGCGCTGCTCCGGTCGCCCGCCGCCTATGCTGCGCTTTGCACAGCTCTGCTCCGGCCGCTCGTCGAGCAAGGGGAAGACGGCTTCCCCCTCTCCCTCCATCGGCGACGGCCCCCCTCCAGATCTGCGGTCTCCGGACATCTTCCGGCTGTTAGGGTGACGAGATCCCGTCGGCGGTGAGGGCGATGAGATTCCCTAGGCGTCGAATTGACGAGCCTGTTCGGCGTTGGCGGCGCGACGACATCAGGAGCGGCGGCGGAAGGATGGCTTCGGGAGTGGCTGCTAGGGACACGAGCGCCACAATCGCATTCCCTCTTCCCCCTGTGCCCTCGCTCCTGCCTTTTTCTGACGAAGGAACTGTTACATCTGAAGGTAATGCGCTCCCCTGCAGAAGACGGTCTACGGCAGACGTGGCGCTTGAGTGCCGACGTGGTGGGCCAGGAATACGGTCCACGTCGGCAGTCATTCCCTCGATTGTAAAAGCCCTTGGTCCTAGCTCACTAGCAGATCCTCTTCCATCATATAAATATTACCCAATACTCGTCTAGATGGGGAGCAGTACGGATGAAGTATATCCGTTAATTTGTATGGTTACTATAGTAATTGATCTATTAACTTAAGAAATTATTCACCAAATCATCGACTTTGAAATTTAAATTCATGATATTTAGCATACACAGTTAGAATCGTACTTTCTATGCGCTAGTATAATTGACTTAGTATACGCTAGTATTGGGTACCGTAAAGAAGCTCAAATATTATGTATATGGTTAGATTTCCAATTAGCTACCTAGCACAACCTAATCTATGGACCCATGCAACCCATCTCAATATAATCTTGTTGCAATGCCCAAGCATTATCAGTAATATCAGAACAAGCATCCCCACTACAACTGGCCCAAAGTGTCCCAATGCCATGTCATCACCTTTCCAAGGAGTTATAGGGGGAATGCATCAATTGGACTTGGACATGTGCCATACATTGGTCACCATAAAAGTGAAGCCAACTGCAAATTATTCGACTTCCCAAGGCCGCTAAGGGGAGGGCTCTGGGTGTCCCTGAGCAGCCCCCCTTCCGTGGGCACTAGGGGTTGGATCGGTGCCGCTAAAAGCAGTCATGCGATCCCACCACATTGACATACGCCTACTAATCTATTAATTTACGGGTGACAAGATGGATATATACTTGAGTTGGTATGGTATGGGACACAAGGTGGTGCCATCCTGCTGCCCATCCCTTTGGCATCTTGACAGGGTGTGGGGTCACTCTTCACATCTAATTAACATTCTATCTAGGCCCACATACCTTTTTCAGTCTCCTTCAATCACTGACAGTTGGACCGTACTTTGGGGAGGAGCAAAGGACGCTTCTCATCCATGCCTGTGAGGATTCAATAGGGCAATGTGGTGAACTCTCATCATCTCCTGTCTCAGGTAGCCCACACAAAAGGGTTGTCTGCATGGTCTGGGGTGCACTGTTCCTATAGGCTAGCATGGGTCCGATACAGGTGTGTGGTGAACACCCATTGTGCCACGTGACCAGTGGACCCACCTTAGCCTTTTCGAGCTCGATGGAGATGCTGAGGAGGTAAATTTCTAATAAGACTCTACTTATCCATCTCTAAACACATAATTATAACCCTCGACTCCCCATCATACAGTTGCCCCCAACCGTACTATAAGAGGGGAAGGGTAAGACCGGAGTGACTTGGGTGGACTCAATAGGTTTAGAATCAGTTTTTTCTTACCATAAGCTCATAGGGATGGAAAATAGAAAGAAAATGCAACTAGTTGGAGTTTACAATAAACTTCTAAGACCCATCACCACCAACAGGGAAATAATCCATGATGTCCCCCAGCTGGCCCAAGCCTATATAATTTGTTATTGTTCTTCATATTCCACCATGAGGCATTATCACATCAGCTCTTCATTCATACGTGCATGGCCCTGTGACTAAGAAGTTGTTTGGATCCAGTGACTTTTTTTAAGTTCGTGTCCCATCAAATATTTGAACGTCAATTAGCAGTATTAAATATAGACTGATAATAAAACTAATTGCATAAATAAAGGCTAATTCACGAGATAATTTTTTTAGCCTAATTAATCTACGATTAGCAAATGTTTACTGTAGCATAACATTCGCTAATCATGGATTAATTAGGCTCAATAGATTCGTCTCGCGAAATAGTCCAAAATATGGGGTGTATTTTATTAATAGTCTATATTTAATACTTCTAATTAGTGTCCAAACATCCGATGTGACAGGGACTTAAAAAATCCCTGTATCCAAACAGAGTCTAAACTCTACTCACGAAAGGGTTCCCTTTGGATTCTCATCATCAGAATCCCTGTATCCAAACAGGATCTAAACTCTACTCACGAAAGGGTTCCCTTTGATTCTCATCATCAGCATCCCCATGTTGACAGAAATACTACTAGTTTAGAGAACAACCAACAGGTGTCCGAAAATAACGATGTGGACCGTGGAGAAGCATGTTTACTATGGAGGGCGTGCTGGCCTGGCTCAATTATTACTCCAGTAGATCGAGAGATACTCGATTCTGAGTCCATCTAAAATACAATCCTGTCTTATAAGTTCATTTTTTCATGTTTTCTTATGCAAGTTCATCTATTCTTGTTTGATTTGTTCTGTATATTCTTAATGTATGTGATGTACTTGAATTTTTTTGCCCCGTTCATCCCCATTGGTCTCGGTTCTTAATTGTTCCAGCACCAATGATGTAATTCCCCTCATTGGTACCCGGATTTAGGTGCCAACTCCAAATCTGGCACTTTTAAGGAAGTTGCAACCTTTGTGGGCTGCACCACCCTTAAACATAACACCATCCTTGTGGGCTGCTCTAAGATTATTGAGATGAAAGTACGTAGTATGAAAAATTGACAGAAGGGAAATAAACAATTCAACCACTTCTTCTTTGCAGGCAATGCAAGAAGACAATTGTTAAAAGGTTGTAGTAATTTAATCAAGCGGAGTAGCATCCTATCTGTCTTAACTCATTAGGCTGGGTGGAGGGTTGGCCATGCAGCCGTTAAAGCACGGGGTGAAACAGACGTTGATGGCCACACTCCTGCAAATGGCGCATTTGTCCGATGGAGGCGAACAGGAACGGGAGCATGTGGTGTCCGCAAGGCTGTTGCAGGAGCTGGAGCACTTGGTGTTGCAAGCGTCTGAGTCTTGCGACATTGCCAGCTGTGCCACAGATGAGATGAGGATCACCAACACGGTGCAGGCAGCGATGGCCTTCGCCATCCTATGAGAGAGCATACTGAGGGCAACCATCGCTTAATTAGCTAAGAACACTTTACCTTGTTTACATATAATGTACTAGACATGAAGGGGATGCCTACTTATAGGCAGCGGAATGGATGGTGCATCCAACAATACTTATGTATGGGATCACTGGTGGATGATGTACATAATAACGTGGTACATCCTACATTAGGAAGTTGGGAAAATATATTCTGAATGACAAATGCACTCTATATCTATATCTATATCTATATCTATATCTATATCTATATCTATATCTGTGTGTATGTCTGTGTCTGTATCTACGTCTATATCTGTATTTGTGTGTATGTGTACATCACTAATGGATGATTTTTTCATCCGAAGTCATCTACAGTACCTAATACATAGCACGGATGCTAAGTAGGCTACACAAAGAGAGGCCATGGATCTAGTGTATAGATGCATAGTAAAATGCAAAATATTTTTAAAAGGTTTTTGAGCCTACAAAAATCAACTACTAGAAATTTTCATGGTAGTGCCTTAAGAGAACCACCTGGACAATTGGCATTTCCACGGGCAGCCTCCTTGAGATTCCACGGTCTTAATCTAGGGAGTACAAGGGTGCTCACCCTGGCAACATTTGAACATGCATAGATGCCTACTAAAATGCGGTGTATTTTCTTGCAGTTTTCATTTTGCCTAGAAATATCAAATAAAATTTGGAAATTCATATTCAAGGGAGGTGCCTTAATATGTCTTCGTGCAATATTTCTCATTTTCACGGGATCTGCAACTACAATGGAACCTCACAATATAACGACAGACTTAACTGAATCTGAGAACAGTCCTTCCCCTTCGACGCTGCCTCGTGTACCTTCTCCAACATCAATATGTACTCCCAAACAATCAGGAGTACGTGATGTAGCTGAAGTGCCAAAACCGGCTATTGCATCAGTCACAGCAAAAATTCATAGAAAACATGACGAGACGGCAAAACAGTAAAAGAAGCGTTAGTTCCTCGAAGCATTCCCCAGAAGGGAGAATGTAGGGACAGAGAATTAGCAATGCAACAAAAGCAATTAATAGGCTTATCCAATACTTGTCAGCGCCCACTTTCCTTACATACTACGAAGAAGTGCCGGCCTCTCTATTTCCAGAACAGTAAATCATTTTCTCTGGATCATATCCTAAAGGAAATGCCTTGCCAGATGCGGAGATGGAATGAGTGGTACATGAGGGCAAGCAAACTTGGGGTTTTTTCTATGACAGCGAGCACAAATCCCGTTGTCTCCATCGACGGCGGATCACTTATTTCAGGATATCCATGCATATTTAAGAGGCAAAAACTTGACGTCAACCTGACCGCCGCATGGTGCATGTAAGTTCTGTCAATGTCGAATCGACGACAGAGAAATCGAGAACATGATAAAGGACATCATTTGTTTCTTTCACCGTGAGATCTGACACAAGAGTGGTGAATTTTTGACAAAGAAAGCTATATTGCGGATGACCCTTTGTACAGAGGGATTATTGAGTGGGAAAGGAACTAGTCGCCCGGTCGCGATGCATTAGTGTGAAACAATTTTCTACTGTAATTATTAGTGTCAAACTTTTGTGGACCTTATAATGCACGTAGCGACAATGCAATCAATTATGGACGCTTGAAATGCATATTTCAGCTACATATGACTTGCTATTTATTCTTCTTTTCTTTATTTTGTTTTTCTCTTATATTACCAGAAATGAAATTAATTTAACTGATTAATATTGTTCTCACCGAAAAAATAAATTCAGAACAGAAAAAATATTACTATAGGTGGCCAAACTATTTTTCCAGGTGGTCGAACTGTCTTGGAAAAATATGTTTTTCCAGGCGGGCTGGAAAATATTTTTGTGGACGAATGCCAGTCCGTCTGGAAAAATAGAGAATTTCTTCGGACGATTCTGATCGGGTGATTCCCTAACCCACACACAAATATCACTTTAGCCTGACCGGAAAAATGTTTTTATTTTTTGCCTAGTGAGATGTGCGCATATGTTAAAGCATACTGCCAGTCATTTCTTTTAGAACTATTGCTAGTCAATTAGTACTAGCTTTTGACGTACGTAGCATCAAGCAAGTTTTGTGAAGTCAACAGTCATCTAGTTTATCTTTTTGCGACATGCATGGTGCAAGTTGCACATTTAGATTTCAGCTATTACATAGAATAATGGTGTGTTCAGTCAAAAAAAAATTTTGGTTTTGGGTATCACATCAACGTTTGACTGAATGTTGGGAGGAGTTTTTGGACACGAATAAAAAAACTAATTTTATAGTTATCATGGAAATCGCGAGATGAATCTTTTGAGCCTATTTAAATCGTCATTAGCACATATGTGTTACTGTAGTACTTATGGCTAATAAGGACTAATTAGGCTCAAAAGATTCGTCCCGTGATTTCTATCCAAAATGTACAATTAGTTTCTTTTTTTATCTATATTTAATACTTTAATTATGTATCAAAGATTCGATGTGATATTTTTGGAAAAAAATTTTAAGAACTAAACAAGGCCTAACAACCGGTATATACACGTACTAAATATACCTAACATTGTAGCTAGGTATGCACCTTCTGGCGATCGATCGATCAGCTAGACATACACACACCACACATCTCGATTGAGAGGGCATTTAACTATTTGCCACTCTTACGGATGACACTTTAACTGTGTCACTGACAAGCAGGACCGGCTGAGTCGCTGAGAGCGAGTCCGGTGGCATTTTATATGTTATCCTATCCATAAGAGTGACAAAAGATTAATTATTCCTCAATCCAGATACTGCATCCAATCTTCCATGATCACATGTACGCTCATTACTTCTTTCTAGCTAGCTAAGCTACTTTACTGCCCCCCCACCACCCAAAAGAAAAAACATTGGCTTCTACAGGTAGAATCATGGCCGTCTTCGCCGCTGTGCTGGTGATTCTGTCGGTGGTGCCGCAGAAGACAATGGGGAGGATTTATGTACGCCTAGGGCTCATATTGGAGGAAGAGTAAGGGTGTTTTTGGTTGGGCTTTTGAACCTGCTTTTGCTTTTGCAAAAGCCAAAAGCCAACCAAAGGACCCAAAAGCCGCAACTGCTTTTGCCAGAAGCCAGTATTTGGTATAGTACAAATCAAAAGCACCTCTATCCCTTGCTTTTACCTGCTTTTGGGGTTAAAAATTACCTACCTATGGCATTAAAAAACGATTCGCCTCTTCTTTTTTTCTCCCTCCCGACGCCTCCCCTCGATGTCGGCGCCGCCCAGGCCCTGCCATCCCCACGCCCGACTCCGGCTCTCCCCGCCGCTGCTCCTCCTCTAACGCCAGCGCCACCCAGGCCCACCCGGCCAAGTCCCAGATCCGAACCCAACGCCGGCTCCCCTGCTTCGCGCCCGTCGCCGGCGCCGCTCGGCTCCCGTCCTCGACTCCCCCTGCTCCACCCAGGTCGTGACTGTTTGTGTTTTCTGTCCCTATTTTCTTGAGTTCTTTTTGCTGGGATCTGGAATAGATCTGTCCTAATAAAAGGCACCGTAACTGCGTTTCGTACGAGAATAAATCTGGTGATGAAAGTTTGCAAATTTATCGTGGAGGCGAAGAAACATCGTTTCGTAAGAGAGGCAGATGATGATAATCTTTGGTTGGTTGCATTTCTAACCCTGTTTGTGACTGATCCTGCCTTCTGCCTTGTTCTTCTTGGTTGAGTTTTGTTTTTTGGTCTGCGTATCAGGTTTATTGTTAATTTTGATCCATTTCGAGAGGAAACAGAACTTACTTTGAACTGCTGCACACACCATATTTAGATTTGCAAAGAAAAAACATGGGGAAGCCGTCGGCGCCGCCCCCTCTCCACCCGAACGCCGCTGCGCCACTGCTCCGAGCCGCAGCCGCTTCTCCTCCGCCGCCGCTATTCCTGGAGCTCTGCCGATGAGCAACTCTAAAGAGGAGGAAGGGTATTCGTGTATATGACTAGTGGGGTCCACTCGTCAGTAGAGAAGCTTTTCTAAAAGCCACATATGTATAACCAAATGGGTTTTTGCCTTCCTCACAGCTACTTTTTTAAAGCTACTTTTTAAAAAATCATAGTCCACAGCTATTTTTTCAAAAGCCACAGCCCAACCAAACACACCCTAAAATTACCCATAGCAATTCATACACCAAAGTACGGTAAAGTAAAAATAAAATGTATGATGGAACTAAAGTTTTATTAGCATACCAAGTTGTGATTATATTGTATTATGTTTTATTAAAAAAAGACACGTAGCTGCCTGTATCAGCTATCAAACAGTACCGACAAACAGTGTCGTGCCTCTAGTTACTTGGAAGCTCTGGATGGCAGGGCAAATGGAAAAAAGAGTGGAATCTGTCTTGATCCAAGAATTTTGGAGATATTGCAGAAATCTATCAGTCTTTGCACAGAGAAATTAGAGCAATGCAAAGCTACTAAGTAATTCACTACTAGGAGAGGAGTGGGACACTGGCCAATCGCAGAAAGGAAGCACTAATAAAGGATCATCTTTTCTCTGCTTATAAACAACAAAAATATTCAGCCACTACATAGCAAAGTCGTATGAATCATAGCAGTAGTTTAGTTAGGTAATTAGATCGGACAACCTTTTTTAACCCAATGTCTGCCTGCCGCCGCGCGCTGGCGGTAGCCACGCCCTGCACCTCCGCACAAAGCCGACTCGCCGAGCGTCCGCGCACGCGCTGGCCGCAGCGCCCTGTGCCGCCGCCGGATGTCATGGCGCCCGTACCCCCGCCGTCCTCGCCATACGCCTGCGTCGCCAGCCAATCTCCGTCGCCCGTCACCCGCCGCCGCACGCCCGCCGCCGCTTGCCAAGTCGCGCTGGAGATGGGGGCTAAGATGGAGAGAGCTGGTCTAGAGCCGGGGCCTGAGAGATAGCACGCGCCAGGGTTTTGGCATTTTGGGCTGCTAATGGGTTGAGGAAGCCGCGCGGCCTGCCTAAGTTTGGCTATGAAGTTGGAAGGCATGTGTGAGGTTTGCAGCCCAAATTAGTGGGGCTGGATAAAAATTTTTGAGAAATATATAGGAAAAAGCACATTGAAGGTCCCTCAACTTGTCATCCGGATAAAAAATGTACTCGAACCGCAAAACCAAAACCAGATATACAGGGTCCCTTAACTATACAGAACCACACCCGAGGTCCTTTGGTGGTTTTGACCCCGGTTTTGGCCTATGTGGGTCATGGGACCCACTTGGGCCGCACCTTTCAGCGTGCCAGCCTTCCCTCCCTCCCCGCTCGGTTGTCTCCTTCCTCCCGTCACCGCCGCTGTGACCGAAAACCTAGTCCATGCCGCCACAAAATCTAGCCACCATCCTTGCTCCCTTTCTAAAATTGATTGAGGGGGAACGCTCCTTTTGATTCCGCGACTCCATTCTACCCTTCCCCGCTTCAAACCGCATCCGAAATCATCGGGATTTATTCCCCCCTTTTCTTCCTCTCTCTCCTCCTTCTGGTGGCAAGTCCGGCCACCAAATCTGCCTCCTCCCTTCGGTGTCCGCGCCTATAAAAGGCATGACGACCTCCCCCTCTTCCTCCTTTGGCCCGTCCATCAGAAATCCTAGCTCGCCGCCGCCTCGAACCCTCTCCTCCGCGAGCGCCTCTCGTCAAACCTTGCCGGCAACCCTCTGGCCGCCTTTCCCGGGCCGCCAGCGTGTCGCCACACCATGACGTCGCCACCCTCAGCTTTGGGTCGCCAAGCCGCCCCTCGGCATCTCCTCCTCATCACCCGGAGTCCACCGAAACAACGATGTCGAGGTCGACATGAGAAGAGCTGCCGTCGATCTGCCGCCGACGCCTCCGCATCCGTTCGTCACCGCCCTTGGGTTCACCTCACTATGCTCGACCTCGGCCTCTCCTCGTCCTCGTTGGAATCTCGCCGGAACGCTGCTGCCTCGCCGACCTGCATCATCGCCGTCTCGTCGTCAACCTCTTTGCCGGCCGTCTTTCCCGTCGTCGCCTCACCGTCGCTTGCGCATGGTGAGCACCGCCCTGTCCTCCTCTCTCTTCCTATGTGCTCGTCTGATGCCGCCGCGCCGCTTGCCGACGGCGAGCCGAGCGGGGAGGGAAGGCGTAGCACGCTGACAGGTGGGGCCCACATGGGTCCCACGCGCCACATAGGCCAAAACGGGGGCAAAACAACCGAAGGACCTCGGGCGACTGGTTTTGTATAGTAAGGAACCTTGTATATCTGGTTTTACGGTTCGAGGATGTTTTTTATCCAGATGACAAGTCGAGGGACCTTCGGTGTACTTTTTCCAAATATATATGAACTTGATCACTGTTAGCCAGCCCATGAGTAGGACTTGGGCCTTAGCTGTCCTAGGCCCAATTCCACACCTTAGGCAGCCGTCGTTGACTGAATGTGCTAGCTCTGTACTAGTGCATGTACGACGTGCGGTGGACTTGCTGCCCATCTACGCAACACGGCTTGCAGCTACGGAACTCAAGCGTACTGCATGGTCTCGGTGAGTAAGCAGTGTGCCAGCTTCTGCTTCACCGCCTGTTTAACAGTTGCCGCAACAGCGCTTCTGCTGGAAGGCCATAATCGATCTGGAGCTTTGTTGCTAGAGATCGATCGACGATGATGAATAAATATGTTTCAAGCTAATATTGCAAGTATTCCCTTTTAGTTTATTACTTCGAACATTAATACTTATGATAAGTGCTTACTTCGTTCCATGATATAGTAATTTATGAGGAAATTTAACCCCTTCTAGAACAATAGACACTACGCCATAATGGCTTATGCCGGGTGCCTGGCAACAACTTTGCAGGCGGCTCGGCTGGTTATTCTTTTCTATGCTGCTATATTTTAGAACGGGGTAGTATATAATAATGGAGTACGTACACGGTAGTAGCTACGTACCACGCCAGATATATGACTAACGTGTGCTATATATGTATGCACGTTGCGAAAGATAGCTCACGGCTATCTACAATTTACTGTAAATGAGTCAACCTCTAAGTGTTTATTAGTTGTCTTTCTGTCCTTAATTTATGTAATATATCAAGTTAATTAATAATAAGGGTTCTTAGTTCTTGGGATTTCTTATATATATGGTACCCAATATTAGTTCTAGGCGTAATTAGTATAGATGAAATATATCCGTTAATTTATATGATTGTTATAGCAATTGAACTATTAACTTAAGAAATTATCCAACACATCATCGACTTAAAATTTTAAATTCACGATATTTCGCTTCGTGCACAATGAGGTCATACAGTTAATTAGGACCTTCCTTACTGTACAAATGCTCTATACTATGTATATACTAACATATACTAATCACTGATATAATTTAATCTTGATCATTTATTCATTAGTATAATAATTTAATCTTATCATTTATTCATTAGTATAATTACACTGATATAATTTAATCTTGATCATTTATTTATTAGTACAATAATTTAATCTTGATCATATATTCATTAGTATAATTGAGCAGTATATAATGAGTATCCAAGTACCGTAAAAGGGCGCTAGTTCTTACTAACGAGTGAGTCAACCTCTCAGTGGTATTTATAGTGCTTGCTCGTCGGCTCCGGGCCGATCGATGTGGTTGACAGCTCAGAACGGTTAGAACCTTCTCCTATATTCCACAAAATGAAGATATTTTCAAATGCATGCATACCCTCCAACATTTGTTATATTCGGAAGATGATCACTTTGAAAAGTTGTTGTGAACGCAGAAGTAAAAGCAGTGGCGATCGTACTAAAGATTTATCCATTAAAAACCTAGAGATTAATTTGTATATTTGTGCCAAGTATTGTTCAGTTTTTAGTCTTAGTAATGGAAAAACAAGCTGCCTTACCTTGTAAAGTTCTTAAGATCATCTAATTTGGGTTATTTTTAGTACGTAACATTTTGCTGATGAGGATATCGAAAAAGATTTTCCCATAAGGTCGAAAACTCATTTCTGCAAAAGCTTGGACCGCCCTCCTGCCCATGCCAAAGGTGTATGTAAAAATCATTATATTTTCAAGTGGGCCACACACCCCAATAAAAAAATCAATTTTGCTGGCAATAAATTATACCGTCCGCATAAGAGCATCTTCAAGAGACTAGATATATGACTTTATGGTAAATTTTAATTTTAGCTAATATGTTTAAAAATCAATCTCTTGTTCTGATATACTATTTGAATGGCTAAAATTATTCCTACAATAGTCAAATCTATCTAGTCTCTTCCACACCATCTAGATAGCCAACTGTGGAACCCACAAGACAATGGGTGAAATCATTGGATTTAACTAGGGAAGATGGCTAGTCTGTTGGAGTGCACATCAATTTGGCGATGGAATATTTTGATATGAATAGATAATTAACATTTGGGGAGGTAAATTTTGGATATGCTCCCGGAGATACTTTATAAAAATCACATAAAAATAGAAATCCCAAAAATCAAAGCCTAATACCCTAGCTAGCTCGCATCCACCGCTGACACCCCTCAACTCGTCGTCATAGTCGTTGAGGCTCTGCAACCCATTGTCATTGCCGATGTTGACTCCCCTCCCCTGCTCCCTTGTGCCATCACCGATGCCTATCCGACGTGCATATCCTCATGTCATGGCACGCCTAGTGGCTGATCCTGTCCTAAGAGGAGACGGTCGGATCTGCCCAGGAGGGTAGAGCCTGTCAGATCCACCCCTCCCATTGATGTGGTTGGCTGCGGGCTCTCCATGTCGTTGCAGTCACCATCGCCGCCACCGAGCCTCCTCCCGAGCAGCGTCTCACCGCAGTCGTTTGAGGTCTTTGCAGTCGGATCTGCCGTCACCAAAGTCCCTGTCGGAGGATCCGTGTCGCCGTCGTCGAGCACTCTAGCCCAGCGCCGGCTAAACATGCCCGCCGAGCGCCGGCCACACCCAACCACTCAGTTGAGAGGGCATTCATGGAGGCGAGGGAGAGAGAGGAGATGTAGAATAAGAGGAGAGGATGTGGGAGGAGAGAGGGATCGGGGGATAACAAGGAGAGAGAGGAGAGGGTAAGAGGATTTCTAAGGGAAGAAGGGAGTGGAAGGCCAGCCACTTAAGTTGTTAAGTAAGCATTCGGTCCACTTAATAGTCTCGTATGTGAAAAATAGGTTTATTTTCGTATGCGAGTCTGTTTAGCGACCCTCTACGAAAATTATTTTTGCATATGAGCCATAGCACCTTCCTGGCTTAGGAATATCACATACAAATCTCGTTAGGACCCGTATGAGATTTTTACAAATCTTTTCAGGACCCGTATGAGATTTTTGGGGGCTCCGTTTGAAAAAGTCAAATTTGTAGTAGTGATATACCTAGCCAATAATGTTTTTAAAACCGTCTACGAATGCATATACTAAGATGCCCATCCCAATTTTGGAGTGCTATCAACCTAAGAATCGTTCCATAAGTCAACGTTTACTCGAGGAATGGAAAACGCTCAAGTGTTGAAATGTTCCATGCAAGATGCATATACATATGCATGAAGATAGCTTGCAGCTTGGCTACGTACGTGTACCATATACTACATGCATGTATGAGAGAGGTCAACGGGCCAGTAACATGGTGCAACTTACTGGTGTACTCAATCGATCTCAATACCTAATCCAGAGATAGCCAGCTTTTTTCTACATGTATCTTATCTATCCCTGTATGTTGCCTATAAATAGCTAGCAACGCTCTAACATACAGCCACACCACCAGTAACAAGCTCATCTTGTGTTCTTCCCCTTGCTCTATCAATGGCTTCCCGCGCCACCTTCGCTACCATCGTCTGCGCCCTGTTAGTCTTGTTGCCATACATGGAGATGCCGGCGATGGCAGAAGTAAACTGTCCTGCTACTTGTGCAAACAACTGTGGTCAGCCCTGCAACTACTTGGCTTCAACATCATGCAGCTCGGCGTGTAGCTCTTCATCTCAATCATGTGGCGAATGCCAATCTAGGGTTGCACAGTCGTGCGCCATCTCTTGCAACAATGGTTGCCTAAGCAGCTGCTACCACCGTGGATGAATTAGTTAGCTCAGGGCTCAACATTGCGCAATGTACCGCGTATATGTGTGTGCCGATCCGGATATCTATCTATGATATATTGTGTGTCGTTTAATTATCAGAATGTTTGATGAAAATAAGAGGGAACATGTATTCATGCATATATGTATGTATGAATATATGTTCTTGCTTGTGCATCTCCGTATATTTTGTATATGCAGTGTCCTAATACACATGTAAGCTGGTGTCTCTGTCCATCGAAGTGCATGCAATATTACCAATACCCTTTGCTTTTTAATGTGCAGTTTGGATTAGATGGTGTCTATCCTTTATATATGCATAGTAACAATAACATGCTAGACTCACATAACTTTCAGGTGATCCCTTCTATACTGAAGCACAAGGGGTGGATGTACACCTCACTAAGGCCCTGTTTGGGGAAGCTTGGTTTGTCCGGATTCTCTCAAAAACTGTAGCCTCTAGAAGCTTCCTAAATACCCCAGTTTCTGACTATGTTTTTGAGACTATTAAGTGGACCGAATGCTTACTTAACAACTTAAGTGGCTGGCCTTCCACTCCCTTCTTCCATCCATCTGATTCTGGAAAATCATCTAATAAGACAAAATTAGGAGAAGCTCAGTCTCACTATCTAGATTCCATCCATCTGCTTCTCAGAAGCTAAATCTCCCTCAAACAGACCTAAAACGATATGGTATAATTCAAATGTTGAACTGCTATCGTTGTGCTACAATTACAAATGGTTTTGGTTTTTCAAAGAAAGAATAGAAACGAAATAGAGATGCCAGGTATGTCTAACATCTATGCTAGCTAGGGCTAGCTAGGCACAGGCAAAGAAGTTTAGATATATAGTATGATGTCATAAAAGGTACTGTTTACGTTATAAATGGGTTCTCAGTACCCAATACTATTATAGGTAGGGAGTAGTATAAATAAAATATATATCCGCTAATTTTTATGGATATTATACTAATTATACTAATTGATCTATTAACTTAAAAAATTGCGCACCACGTCCCATTGTGAACTCACGACGTTTTCAGTTGCTTGCATAACGATATCACATAGGTAGAATCATCCTTTCCATATAAATGTCAAATACTATTGCATACTACATATGTATACTACCATATACTAACACTAATATATATTTAATCTCGGACGCTCACTCACTGGCACAACTGACTAGTACATGCTTAATATTAGATGCTATAAAGGTGCCCTTTATATATATGACAGTGTTGACTTCAGTCGAATTTAGTGTTCAACTTTCACAACTATTTTGTATTATAATATAAGAGTAATATCATAAATTTATGGCCTCTTTATGGTACCCAATACTAAGTATATACAAGCCAATTATACCAGTGAATAAATGGTTGAAATTAAATTATACTAACGCTTAGTACATGGTAGTATACACCTGTAGTACGCAATATAGAGCATTTGTATAGAAAACACAGTTCTAGCTGTGTGACCTTATTATGCAAGAAGCTTGTCGGTGTAATGGGCCAGGGGGTATTAGTTTTTCATGAATGAAGGCCCATTAAGGCCCTAGTATTGAGCTAATGTGCTTAGCCTTGAGGCCTAGGTGAGGCTCAAATGAAAACTGGAGAAACCCCAAGACCAATGATGCCACGTGGCCTCTTGGC
>CM002487.1:4077531-4096201 GCA_000325765.3 Leersia perrieri | reverse complement strand
TGTGTTGCTTTCTTTACGACCCGAACCCCGTCACCACATTCCTCGCTTCCATCCGCTTCCGCCCGAACCCCTGGAAAGGCTTCAACCACCGGCCCTGGGCCGAACCAACCAAGGGACGTCTTTTGGACCCTCCCGCCGAAGGGAATCGCTCCCAGATTCCCCGACAAAGCTAAATATCGTGAATTTAAAATTTATAGTCGATGGTGTGGTGGATATTTTCTTAACTTAACAGTTCAATTACTATAATAACCATATAAATTAACGGATATATTATATCCATACTACTCCCACCTAGTACTAGCTAGGTACTAGAATAAACCCCTAAATTTATTATACTATAAAACTACCTTAACCAAACAGACTTAATAATACCATGTATTCTCCGTACTCCCTCCATCTCAAAATGATCTTCATATTTGATTTTTGATGTTGTCTCCATATGATGTTCATATTTTCATAAGAGAGTATTAGTCTCTTTGTTTTTCCGTCTAGAAGTAAATACCTTTTGTATGCATGTGTGTTTTAGTTGGCCAACACTAGATTGTAGTGATAACTATTCATGTAGATCGATGTAAATTAAGTAACATGCAAGGTTGTATTAGTATATCCACCAAAACTAAATATGAAGATCATTTAGAGATGGAGGGAGTAATAAGGATTTTATCATTATGATTCAATTGTGTAAGATCAATAAAACTTCCTTTTGGAGTACGTGCAAAGAATTGGACAGTGCACACAAGAAATTCTGTGACCCTTCCTTTGCTCAATGGCCAAATCTTGGAAGTAGATTCATGAGGACTTGACATTAACCTAACTTTAAGTTGCATGGTACAATAATGTATGGATTGCAACTTAGAGGTTATTTGGATCCAGAGACTTTTTTTAAAGTTCGTGTCATATCGAATGTTTGGACGTCAATTAGAAGTATTAAATATAGACTGATAACAAAACTAATTATATAAATGAAGTCTATTTCACGAGACGAATTTTTTAAACCTAATTAATCCACGATTAGCAAATGTTTACTGTAGCATCACATTCGCTAATCATGGATCAATTAGGCTCAATAGATTCGTCTCGCAAAATAGTCCAGAATATAGGATGAGTTTTTATTAATAGTCTACGTTTAATACTTCTAATTAGTGTCAAAAATCCAATATGACATAGACTTAAAAAAAAAAGTTGATGGAACGAAACAGTGTCTTAGTCAAGGAGACTAGCTAGCTAGCTATCTGTATGCTTCCCTTGTTGGCAAGAAAGAGGTGGATAATCTCTGTGAGCATATGCAGGCATCTCATCAACCAGTCAAACTGTCAATCTATACCTATCGCCACTATTTTATTTGGGTCAAACTTTTTAGCCCGATATATAGTAAGATCTATTCACAATTCAAATGTACCATGTGCTATGCCGGTTGGCATCGCTGTGCTGGATGGTTTTTGTATTTGGGTGCAGATAAGGGCGCATCAAGATTTTTCCAGTAGTCTTACACATCTCCATATTAATTGTTAATTTGTATGCGTCCGTAGTAAAGCAACGAGCTGGTACATACAGAACCATCCATTATAAATGTAATATTTTAGCATCAAACTTTCAAACAGCCGCGAGTTACAACTGTGTGTATGTCACGCTTGGGTACACTAGGCCAAATTCGATTATTATGGGCGTGCGAAACCGGTTTTTGCGAGCAGGTTTTCGCATCGTCCGATTGGAATCGCCTAGAAAAATCCGGCATTTTTATAAACAGGCCGACGACACCATTAAAAATAACATTATTGCTGGCAGGCAGCATATTTTCAGGCAGTATGCCAACCCGCCTACAAAAACAATAGTGGGCGAGAAAACAAATCAAAATTAAAAAAATTAAAAAAAAATTGTCGCCGCCCCGGCGCCCGGTGCCCGGGACCGGATCCGCCGCATCCCAAGCCACCGCCACTGCCTCGGGGTCAGGGGCTCCGGATCCAGCCACCTTAGGGTCACCCGCTCTAGATCCGGCCCCCACGGCATCGCCGGCGCCGAAGCTATCATCGTCGCCACTCGCCGTCATCAAGCAGCGCTGCCCCATGCCGTCGTCGTCGTCAATGCCGTGCCCCCGCCGCCGAGCGCCGCCTTCCCCGATCACTCCCTGGGCTAGGCACCCTCCGCCGCCGCCGGCAGCAAAGCCGCCACACTACAGCCACATGCCACCACTAGCTCGCTGCGAGTGGCCGGCTAGAGAGGGTGGGAGAGGGAGAGAGCTGGGAAAGGGAGTGGGAAAGGGAGAGAGAGGGGATGGTTTGAGTGGATAAGGCCGGATGCCCACCTGTCCCATCTTATGATAAAGAAGGGGACAAATGGCCCCACCATTTTTTTTTTGGCGGTGCACCTCCCCACCAGCCTATAAAAATCATATTTTTGCCGATAGATCAGTTAGTATCACGTCTGCAAAAATAGGTTGATTTTTGTAGACGGATCAATAAGTGACCCGCTCGCAAAGATAGTTTTTCCAAATGGACGGGCTAGGCAGCGCCCCAGCTGCCGTTTTTATAGCTGTGCCGAGTGGCCTGCAAAATATTTCCTCGCCAGAAAAAACCCTTTTTTGGCCTAGTGGTAGTTGACTTTTATGACCGCTTTCATTTATTACACCGCATAGATTTATACAATGAGCAAATCCTCCTCCCATAGGTACTTCCTAAATATATACGACATTTCATCTTCTGTAAAATTAAGCATCGCATGATGTGTCACCCAAGCGCATGATCTGTATGTTTGTGCGATTATATATGTACAATAACTTTGCATTTTTAATTAAGACCGGGTTAATTTTAAAGGGCACATAGGGAATTTGCCCATTGCTGTTAGGGCTCATCATTACTTCATGACTAGCTCTAGCTAGTCATCTTTCGTTCCAGTTGACAAACCTTATCAGCTCCTGGTTCTCAACTGGTACTAAATCTTTGGGTCTGATGATAGGTATGAGTTCCAATTTAAGAATCGGCATGTACCATATATTTGGACTAATAAGGTTAATAATATGCACCAAATCCAAAATTTTGAAAGCGGTTTTTATTTTATACTATGGACATATAATATTACCCTACCCCCAACTACTAGTATATATTTGAGACATGGATAACTTCGTGTGTGTATTCGAACACAAGACTTCCAAGCTTCTATTAGCAATTGAGTAGTTTTCCTTGTGAGTCTTTCTAGCCGAGATTTGTATCGCACGTGTGAGCGTCTAAATCCTACAAAATTGCATATATATGTCATCAGTAGCTACAATTTTCTTATATATAAGACTTTTCTTAATCCAATTTCATATGAAAAAGTTTAGTTAATATTCAAAACTGGCACCAATATGGTCAGCGGTCATCAATCTCAGTTTTGGGCATGGATTGAAATAGAGATATGGACACTATCAGTGCCAGTTTAGGTCACGAACCAGGATTGATTGGTGGGCCTTCGTGTCGATCATTTGGAGGCACGAATCAGCACGGGTGGGATGACATCATATCAGTGCCTGTTCATTGCTAAGGGGCACGTGCCAATGTTTTTGGCTAGAATATCCACATCTAGTGTCAAAACCCTGCACTTAACTGTTTGTGTTGTTCTTTAACTACAATTATGTGGGTATTGTTTCAATGGAATTATAGTGACTGTAATATTTTTTGCCGATAGTCTATGTCTTTGTTAGCATAATCACAATAATATTATTTTCGAAAAAAGTCCATATCTAGTAGGCTTGGCATGAAATTCCATTTAATACTCTATCTATCTCTAAATATACACTACACCAAAACGGATTTAACTTGGCGGCCAGTATAATTTTCTTGGCAGCCAACTCAAAACCGCCAATATTATATATTAGCTTGGTGGTTGTAGCTAGCCGCCAAGAATATACAAATTTTATTGGCAGTCAACACAAAACCGCCAAGAAAAGTTCTTCATTTC
Organism: Leersia perrieri; assembly: GCA_000325765.3. NCBI lineage: Eukaryota > Viridiplantae > Streptophyta > Magnoliopsida > Poales > Poaceae > Leersia > Leersia perrieri. Next base: position 4,092,268 of record CM002487.1, on the reverse strand, counting down.
TTAGCGGTTCTAACTAACCGCCAATAATATATAAATTTTATTGGCGGTCAATACCAAACCGCCAAAAAAATAGGAGGTAGCAGGCTGGTACCTTGGGTACCAGACTTGGTACACCGATACAGGCTTGGTACCTGCTATTTTCTTGGCGGTTTGGCCTGGTACCTCAGGTACCAAACTTGGTACCCTAAGGTATCAGCTTTATTGCACCGTTGTGAAGTAACACATAAAAAAATTGTTTTATATAATAAAATATATTTTTCATATGTAATAGACTATGTATAAATTGTCTGGTAGAAGTTTAAATATTTTTTAATGTGATTTACTATTTTCTATATGTTACATTAATTTCTACATAATTATTGAAATTAATTCAAAATTAAACTACATGTGCATCTAATAAGTTACAAAACAAATTTAAAAAATATATTTATACCCATATGGTCCATTCTTTGTAACAGACCCAAAAATTGTAAAACCTAAAACTAATATGATAACATGTAAAATGGGGTCCCCTCTGTGTTATGGAATTATTTTGCTTGTTTTTNAACTCTTTTATTTGGCCGGTCGGCCCCATCTATGATGTAAGACCTGTGAACTCGCTAAGTTATGCAAACCTTGTTGTCTATTTGTATGTGAGCATTGTGTGGATGCGATGACAAGGTTGTGGATGCGTGTACTAGCCACTGATCATGGGACTAGTACTGTGTACGCTCCAGGTATTCGGGAATTCCATTCCCCGGGTGCCGACATTCTTCCCTATGTCCCGAAGATCGATGAAAAAATAAATTATCTTATAGGTATAATTCAAATTTCTATCTCCAAATCGCCACATAATAATTTCAATAATATCTAAATTTGGTCAGAAAAATCTACAAAGTTACATGACAGCATATTATTGGTCCATAAGATTGCCATAAAAAATAAAATAGTTTTAATAGAGTGTAATCATACATTGTTCGCAAATACATACATCCCTCACATAGTTTCTTATAACTTAAAAGAAACTGTGAGATTTGAATATCTCAAAGAATTTTCGAACTCATATTCACCTCAAACATGGATATAATCTCATGTTTACCGTAATAGTAGAAAACATAAACTTACATTAATGGTTGTTAACATGATTTTCGTTATCTCCTTAGATGAAAGAAACAAGTTGTATGGAAAATATCCATGTAATAGCTATTAATATATAAAAAAGCACTGTTAAAAGAAAGACCATAATTTTAGAAAAAATAAAAAAAAAACCATCAAATTTGGAGTTTTCAGTAGAGAGAAATACTAGTTACAAGTTTTAATTTCGGATTAAAAAGAGAAACATGAACTGGTATGTGTTCTTCATATCAGGTAAAATCTCCATTTTACCCTCAACAATTTCAGAACCACTACAATAGAGCGATGGGCAAATTGGTAATTTCGCGTACACTATATTATAACACCCCCTTATCCAATCTCTCTCTCTCCCACTTTCCCCCTTATCTCTGCCTTCTTTCCCTCTCTCTCTCTGCCATTCTCCGGGTCCTTCCCGGTCGGCGGCTCGGCGGATCGGCGGCAGAGGAGCGGCGAGGGAGGCGCAGTGGCGGCGACGGCGGAGGAGCGGCGAGGGAGGCGTGGCAGCGGCGACGGCAGCACGGCGGCGACCACGGGGGAGGAGCGGTGAAGGCGGCGCGGCGGCTCGACGGCATAGGAGCGGCGACGGCAACACGACGACGACCACGGCAGCACGGCGGCGACCACGGCAGAGGAGCGGCGAAGGCGGCGCCTCGACGCTCCTGCTCGGCCACGACGGGGAGGCGGCCGGCAGGAGGCGACACCGGTGAGGCGGCCGGCTGGAGGCGACAGCGTGGAGGCGGCTGGCGGCGAGGTCTGCTGGGGATGCGGCCGGCCGGGGCGGCGCGGGCAGTTTGCTTTTTTTTCTTTTATTTAGTTCTAATTTCAAAACTCTGTACTCAGTTTTGGGGATAAAATTGATGATTTGGAGTAGTTTTGGAATAGTTGGTATGAAAATTAATGTGTGAATCTATAATTTTTATTTCATGATTGAAATTTTTAGTTTTTGGCGCCAAATAACTAAAAATTACGAAATTTCAATTTTGCCGCCAAAATTTAGAATAATTTGGCGTCCAAATGAAAATTTTAACTCTAAAAGCTAAAAACATAATTGTTGTTTTCTTGAGGGTTCAACTGCCAAGAATAATCATAATTTTCTTGGCGGTCGAACGGACCGCCAAGATAATTGTGCTTGACGGTCGATGCATGACCCTGCTGGCCTGGCTGCATGCCTCTATGTTGTATGAGAAACAATGTGTCATAAAGTTGATAATATATATGAATGCAATAAACCATCCAGGATGTTAAGAGTAAGTTGGTGTATATATGTTTATATGCTCGGTATATAGTACTAATTTGTAGAAACCTTCGATTCTTTGGAGATATGATTTCCATACCTTGTATTCGTTGTACCAAAAGAAAAGGATGTTGTCTTTGAAAAGTCGCTGTGGATAGTAAAGTGAAAATGATAGATTAAAAGATAGGGCTTTGTAAGCGTGTGTGTCTAGGGGTGTGATCATGTCTTTAATTCTATTAAGTCACAAATTTGAAATATTGTTTTCACATCGTGAATACTACTGATGTAGTATTCAAATCAATAGTACTAGAATTATTAGGGGTGTGAGTTCAAAAAAAAAATTTACGGGTAAAACATCTACATCAGTAGTATTCACGATTTGAAATATAAGGATGAAAAGAAGGCCACGTTGAAAAAATTTCAAAATAATTTTGGCTTCGGCTTATAAGCCAACGGCGAAATGATGGAGCCTACTCTCTTCCTGCTAAAATATAAGCACTTTCGGAAGTTTTGAAGATGATTAAGGAGAGAGGAGAAATTAAAGAAGAGATTGTGGCTATATATTTTGTTAAGTAATGAAAAATATCGAAAGAGATGGTTATGATTAATTGAGATGCGAGAGTAGGTATAGAAGCCAGGATTATTCTGTTTTCTCAATAATGAGAACGATTCAAACCAATCTTCATCAAGGAACGATGTACCCGGTCAAGTTTTTGACTTCCATTTAGTAACTTCCCTCGAGGAAAGTGCATGCATGCAACGGTGTCCATCCCAATTTTTTGGATTGTTAGTGGCCTAAGATCCATACCAAAATAGGAGTCAACGTTTACTCGTGGAATGAAAAACTCTCGATCGAGCATTGAAACTTTTATTTTAAGCCGCTAACAAGCATGAAGCCAAACTTGCAGCTAGCCACCACTTTACGTGTAACGTGCATGATTTGCTACTTACCAGTTTACACAATGAAGAAAGTCTTCGTGCCTCTTAATTAAGAAGAATCGTCCCTTTGTTTTTTTTTCTTTTTTTTATTGTATGTGTGGGCCCGTATGGTTATGAAATACTTTGAAGAAAATGATAACATAAATCACTTGACAAACCTATAAGTTTAAATTTTTCTTGTATAACGGAAACAGATTACTAGACTCTTCTAGTACGTGTACTCTGTAGTCCGTGTTCACTATTATATCTTTCCTAAGAGCTTCTTGATCGACCAAGTTTATCTATGAAAGGTGATTTGACTTAGCAAGCACCATTTAGCCAAAAACACTCGGTAACGGGGCTTAAACACAAAGATGTCTATCCCAAAATGGCAGTGTTATCAACCTAAGATACACTCTAATCTTGGAGTCAACGTTTACTTAAGGGATAGAAAACACTATAGTGGAATATTTTTGTGCAAGCTGCATACATGCATGCATGAGGCCGGCCAGCTTGCAGCTAGCCACACATATTTTACACAATGAAGACAGATCAACCAGTAACATGCATATTAGTGCAACTTAGTATAGCCAGCTTACTCAATCTATACCTAATCCCGATAGCTAGCTAGAAGATAGGGTTCCTGTATGTCTTTATGCCTGTTTGGTGCCTATAAATAGCAACACCTTCATCTCCGGCATACAGCCATCGTCTAAGTACTAGTAACTACTACTATCTAGCCCATCCCTGCGTTCTTCCAACACTATCTAATTAATGGCTTTCCGTGCTGCTGCCATGGCCACTGTCATCTTTGGCCTGCTAGTCTTATTGACATACATGGGGAATCCGGCAATTGCAGATGTGAATTGCAATGCTATTTGTACAAACAACTGTGGTCAGCCATGCAACTACTACGCTGCCACAGCATGTAGCTCGGCCTGCAACTATTCATCTCAGATATGCGCAGAATGCCAGTCCAATGTTTTACAGTCGTGCACCAGCTCCTGCAACAGCAGCTGCCTAAGCAGTTGCAATAATCGTGGATGAAACAGTGCATACAGTAGGGATATCGAATTAAATATTAATGTGTCTCCTCTATATGTATGTTAACCATTGTGCAACTGCTTGGCAGAAATAAATTCAAGCATACACATGTCTACGTATGTGTTTGCTTGTGCATCTCTATATCTGTATGTGCGTTTCGTACGCATGAAGTACATGAATTTGTATCGAAGTAATAATATATATCCGTTGATCGATGCTCTGCTGTTGTGTATTTCCAATATAGTAATACTCTATGGAATGGACTAGCAATTATGTATATATTAACATGGTATGTAAATATATACATTGTTGATTTCATTTGGTATTGTTGTACAACTAACCACTGTTTTTATTAGAATATTACATTAATATTCAACACGATTAAGAAAAAAACTACTCATGTATTCTTATGTTTGCAAACTAAATATTTTGAGATGTATAGACAGTTAAAAAAAAATGTTTCACCGTCCGAGTTTTGATTTATACTATTTAAAATTTTTCTGGCGCACTTAAATACTACCCAAAGTGTGCTACATATATACAACATCCATCGATTTAGAGCCTCTCACGTAAGTCATAGAAAATACCCTCAGTCCGGGGAAAACCTAATTGAGCAATATACCCTATACCGCCGCCCCCCCTCTAGACGCCACTCTCTTCCCAGCTGTCCACGGCCACCCCCATCTAGGCGTCTAGGCACAGGACACTCATCCATCTCCTCCTCCCCTACATGGCCATCCCCACCGAGCCCATCTGATTTCTATATAGCAAACTTAGTTACATGACACATGTTGGAGATTGGGGTGATGACAGGCAGCGCGATGAGAGGTGAGAGCCGGCTGGACTATATCAATACTGCCGGTTCAACCATGCCAAAATGGTCGCTTGACCGACCACACAACTGATCGTTCAAAACCTGAGCTACGTACTGTCCAACCACCTACCTGATCTGGTTTGATCAATCATAGTAGTTTACATTATAACCTTGAGGCTACCGGTCTGATCAACTTCGTAGCCAGCCCTTAAATCATGAGATACATCAGTACCGGTCTTTAAGACTTATGCCGGTGGTGATATTGTGAAACACTGCCGGTTCACAACTTAGGACAAGGAAAACCATTGTGAATCAGCAACGATATGAGGGCCTGCTTTACTCCCTCCGTTCCCAACTATAAAGGATTTTGGAGCATTTGATCATTCGTTTTATTCAAACAATTTAGAAGTATTTTTTTTACTTTATCATCAAAAGTATTTTAATTATGACTTATCATTTTAAATATTTACACTAATTTTTTAAATAAGATGAATGGTCAAACGTTGAAGAAAAAGTCAAAATTTCTTATGTTAGATGACAGAGGGAGTATATGGTAGTGTACTAAAGCCGGTCTCACTAAATGCTAGGCCCTCCACTGTGAACGGAAGCACAACTCTGTCAGGCCATCGACATAGTGACCGGTACTTTAAGTAGAGCTTCATATGTGTATGCCATGTAATTTTTAGTTTTTTAAATCAACTTTTCTGACATAACGGAAATGTATATCCAGAGTGAACTATCTGGCAGGTATTAATTGTAAATCAACTCTGAATAGAGATTTTGAGTTTTGACTAGGCAACTTCCTTGAATTATTTTAAGAGTCCATGCACTAACGTACGTGTCCATCCCAAATTTGTAGTGTTATCAACCTAAGATCCATTCCAAAATTGGAGTCAACGTTTACTCGAGGAATAAAAAACGCTCAAGGGCGTTGAAACACTACCTAGCATGCATGAAGTCAGCTTGCAGCTAGCTACATTTAAATATATATGAGGAGAAGTCTTAAGTCTACGACTAACATGCATGGTGCAACTAATTACCAGTGTACTCAATACCCTGTACTCAATTCAGGCATACAAATATGTCTATGTGTTTGCTTGTGCATCTCTATACCCGTTATGTGTGTTTTGTACGCATGAAGTACATGAATTTTTATCGTAGTAATAATATACTTAATAATATATGCATCGATCGATGCTCTACTATCGTGTATTTCTAATATATTAACTTGGAGTGTAAATATATAACATTGATGATTTTATTTGGTATTTTTTGTACAATTTTAACCACTGTTTTTAATAGAATATTACGTTAATATTCAACAGGATTATTAAGAAAAACAAACTATCCGTTTCTAAACTAAATATTTGAGAAGTATTAACAAAAAAAATGTTTCACCGTCCGATTTTTTATTTATACTATTCAAAATTTTCCAGTACACTTAAATGCTACCGAAATTTTCTGCATAACTCTTTATATAACATCCATATCGTATTTAGAGCCTCTCATGTAACTCATAGAAAATGTCCTCGGTCCTAGGAAACCCAAGTGAGCAATATATTCCGGATTGAAGTGGGTACTTTCCATGAGACACGTGTCCAGCCCTCCACTTCTGCTCCCGTTTAGGCGCCGCTCACTTCAGCCTTCCACCACCACACTTGTCGCAGTCGACTTTACCACGGCCTAGCGCATTCAGCCATGCACAGGCCCACTCTCATCCATCTCCCCCTCCCCTATGGACACCCCCACCGAGCACATATGATTTCTATATAGTAGCAAGACACGTAACAGAGATTAGGAGTGTTCAAAAGTTGGAGACTTGGGGTGGTGACCGGCAGCGCGATGAGAAGGTGAGAGCCGATTGGACTAGATCAATGTTGCCGTTCAACCACACAGCTGATCGTTCAAAACCGGAGTTACCTACTGACCTAACCTATCTCTGGTTTAATCCACTCATAGTAGTTAACAGTACAAACTTGAGGTCCCTACCGGTCTGATCGACTACGTATATATTAAGGCTTAGGCCAGTGGTGATACCGAGAAACATTGCCGGTGCACAACTTATGACAAGAAAAACCACTGTGAATTACCAGCAGCGATATGATGGCTGTTTCTGGTGAGCTTTAAAGGGTAATGGTAGTGTACCAAATTAGCCAATATGACTGCATGCCAGGCCCTGCCCTGTGAGCGGAAGCACAACTCTAGTAACTGGTCAGACCGTCGACAGTGACACTTGCCAATTTAAACACTTAATAGATCTCTCTGAAATAAACATATCACAACCAGTTATTCATCGTAGATTATTAATCCTTGTGATAATGTTTACAGAGTGACCATTAATTAATTGACATGTCACATACGTACGACAACCCATGTGCACTAATTAGCAATCCCCATATGTTGCTCTAATGCTTGGGTTTGATGTGGTTTTCACTACTACACCACCCCTCATCAGTCATGGATTAAAACCGTTATTCGTAAGGGGTATGTATGATTCCCATTACGAACGAAGAGATATTAATGTGAAAAGTTATTAACGCGTGAACCCCCGTTACAAATGACTCATCCGTAATGGCCGATAACTCATGGACGACTTGTTTGTAATGGGCCGTAATTATGAACCATTGAGGAAGTGCCTAATCTGTAACAGGGCATAATTACGTACCATTATGGATGGTATTTTTTTTTCAATACGCTAAAAACCCTTTTTTATTTTTTGAAGGCATCTAGAGATGGTCAGAGCACTATTTGCCTTGATACATATAATTCCCTTGAATGAAAAATAAGATTGCCAGTCCTTTTCCAACATTCCATTCCTCAAATGCCCATTGGAGAATATTTTTAGAAAAGCATATTCCAAAGCTCCAAAGATGACGGTTTAGAAAAGCATTTGTGGAATACTGATGTGAAGGCACTAGGGATTAGTAACTAGAGCTTTTATGTGTGTATGCCATGTAATTTTTAGTTTTTTAAATAAACTTTTCTGACATAACAGAAAATGTATATCCAGAATGAACTCTGGCAGGTATTTTAAATCAACTCTGAATAGCGTTCTTGAGTTTTGACTTGGCAACTTCCGTGAATTAAAGTTTTCTATGACTAACGTGTCTATCCCAAATTTGGAGTGTTATCAACCTAAGATCCATTGCAAAATTGGACTCAACGTTTACTCGAGGAATAAAAAACGCTCAAGGACGTTGAAACTTTTTGTTTAAGCTGCATAGCATGCATGAAGCCAGCTTGCAGCTAACTACATTATATATACATATGTGAAGTCAAAGGGCTAGTTTGGTTTGATACTAATTTTTGTCCTGCCTAAACATTGGTGGTGCCAAAACATTGGTATATTTTGTCACTACCAAATTGTTATAATATAATTTAAATTAATGTGGGTAAAATTTGGTACCAAACCAAACACCTATAAAGTACTATTGAAATTGCCAAAACATTGGTAGGGTAAGAATTGGCTTTAAACCAAACAAGCCCTAAGTCTACGAGTAACATGCATGGTGCAACTAATAATTACCAGTATACTCAATGTATCTAATAGTAGCTGCTAGCAGATAGTATAGAGTTCATAATTCATACATTATCTTCTTGTTTGTTGCCTATAAATAACTATCAACACCCCTCTCCTTGCAAAAAAAAAAAAGACTATCAACACCCCTCTCAAGCGTATATACGTATAGCCACTAGTCTATGACCCTGTTTGGATCTATCAGGTTTTTTTTTAAGTCCCTGTCACATCGGATGTTTAGACACTAATTAGAAGTATTAAATATAGACTATTAGTAAAACCCATCCCATATTTTGGGCTATTTTGCGAGACGAATCTATTGAGCCTGATTAGTCTATGATTAGCGAATGTGATGCTATAGTAAACATTTGCTAATCGTGGATTAATTAGGCTTAAAAAAATCATCTCGCGAAATAGCCTTTATTTATGCAATTAATTTTATTATCTGTCTATATTTAATACTTATAATTGACGTGCAAACATTCGATGTGACATGAACTTAAAAAATCACTGGATCCAATCAACCAACCCCTATAGCTCATCTTGTGTTGTCCTCGATCCTTGTTCTCTTACCAGATATGGCTTCTGTCGCCACTAGTGCCGCAGCCGCCGTGATCTTGGCCCTGCAGCTAGTCATGCTGCCATCCATGGCGAAACCGGCGATGGCCGACGTGGTGAATTGCAATCTTATTAATTTGTACCAACAACTGTCAGCCGTGCACCTACTACGCTCCTGCAGCTCAGTCTGCAGCTCGGCACCTGGTCAGTACTGCTCGGATTGCCAATTAGGGATTATAAATTCGAGCACCAGTTCCTGGTTCAACAGCTGCTTAACCAGCTGCAACAACCGTGGATGAGAACTGAATTTGTCCAACTGTTTCAGATAAATAAAAGTGCAAGCATACAGCATACGTACAGTACGTACGTGTTTGCTTCGTGCATTGTACTTGATAATATTTCCATGGAATTAACAGACCAATAATGTTTAATGCTCGTTCAATCATACATAGTTACACACGTACGTGTTCCCAGAAATAAAAGTTTAAGGCTTCTTTACGGTACCCAATAGTAATGTATACTAGTCAATAATAGCAGTGAATGAATGATCGAGATTAAATTATACTAGTGGTTGGTATATGGTAATATATATCTATAGTACGCAATAGTATATATAGAGCATTTGTATGGAAAGGACGGTTATTAAATGTGTAATCGCATTATACAAGAAGCTATAAATATCGTGAATTTAAAATTTAAAGTTAATGGTGTAGTGGATAATTTCTTAAGTTATAATAGGTCAATTACTATAATAACCATATAACTTAACAAATATATATACTTCATCCATACTACTCCTACTCCCACCTAGAACTAGTATTGGGTACCGTAAGAAACCCTAAAGTTTAGTGTATATATGGAAGCCATATCTATGTATCCATCGAACTATATACTATTGTTGTCTCACAATTATATATAATACTTATATGCATTGCATTCATTTCTTATAGACAACTCTAGCCTCCCGGCGGTCAACATGCCGTCGCAACTCTAGACGGCCGCCACTCCGTCCAGCCAGTCACTGCCCCGGCGTTTGGAGCCACGATCCACATCACAGGCCACCCCCCGGTGGCTCCACCAAGCCGCCATCAACCCGTGACCACGCGCTGCCAACGCCCTTGACGCCACCAAGCGCCACCGCCCAAACCTTCGCCGCCTACCCTCCCGGACATGTGGCCGGTGGCTAGATGCAACCGCGCGGGGGTGGGGGTCGGATCTGGCTGCCCATGACAGCACCAGAAAGAGCCCTACCGCCGACTGCGGTGTGGAGAGGAGGAGGCGGGGAGAGGGATAGATGGTAGCTTATAGCTGAGCAGATCACTCATACAATAATTTATCTATATATAATAAATATAAGGTGTCAATATGTCCATGCGATATTCTTATTCTCACTAAAAATACTATTTTTGAAGATGTCCACTTGAAGTACAATGGGTCTCATGGCCCACCTCTGGAAATAGCATCCTCCCTAGAAATTGACTTTGTGAGCCGGTGGTTGCCTCTGCAAATAGTGCCACAAATTTGTACCAGATTTTACTTAATTTATTCATGTGTTGTATTTTGAGTCAAACTTTATATCAAAATTTTTAAACTTTACGAGACCTAAAATAAACTTGATAAATTTTCTTATGAAAACAAAAAAACAAGTTGCACCACTATATATTAACCTAGCCCCACCTATAGAAATTTATTTCCACAAGAACGTCCCTGGCTTACAGTTGTCTACGGAAATCACGTCCCATCTGCACTTTTTATAGGTGATGCCACAGTACCTCTACCTGTAATTTAGTCTATTTTTGCAGGTTCCAGGCGGTAAGAGATTGTGCCGGCCTTGGGTCGAATTTTGTAGGTGGCTCTGGTGCTGAGCCACCTGTACATTTTTGCCACCGCAGATAAAATCCTCTTTGGCCTAGTGTGTAACATGCATGTGCTATCCTGGTTGGCATCGCTGTGCTGGGGATGGTTTTTGTGATTCAATTATGCACGTCGGAGGTGGATATACAATAATATTGATAGGTGAGGTAGTATAGATGAAATCTGACCGTTGATTGTTAGGGGTATTATAATAATTGATCATGTAATTTAATAAATTACCCACTATGTCATCCCTTAATTATCTACCACATCATCTTCCTCTACACCGCCGTTGGCAAGCGGAGCCCACGCACACGTAGTCTTCCTCCTCAGGACCGCTGCTGCCATGGCCGGTAGAACCAGGAGCCGCCGGCACTGTCCGATCTCCCTCCTCAATGCATGTTTCTTCGAACCGAATGCAAAAATGAAACCTTTATAATCTCCTCTTCAATAACCCCATAAAATCCCACTCCAATTTGGCTTAATTTTGACGGATTTATTTTGGGATTTTTCGAAACGAAGAATGGATTTTGCGTTGGATCAAAAGAATTGGCGTGGCCGACGACGTAGGCGCCGAGCAAGGGCAAGAGGGCATGACGAAGATGGCGTCTTACTAGTTAGTCACGTTGTTAGACGCCTCCACAGTTCCCTGCTGTTTCGTCGTCGATGTTCATCGGTGACGTACACGGGTAGCGCCGTCGATCTACATGAGCAGCGACGGTGATTTAGATCATACAGGAGAACCGAACAAAGGATTTTTTTTCAATACTACCCTAAATGATGAAAGATATTACATACAAATCCAATATATTTTCTTTCACAAATTGCCCTATACTATACCATACTACTGGTGTATACTACTTTATACTACCCACTAGTATACATTTAATTTAGACCGTTGATTTACTAATATAGGTGACTAGTATAGACTAGTATTGTGTAACATAAAGGAGCCCTATTTCTTTTTGTTAGGACAAGACTTTGGTCCAAATTTTTCTCTACTAGAGTACCATTTGTGTGATGCGGAAGTATAATAATAAAGGAGTACTTTTGAAAATGAATATAACAATATCATTCTGATAATTACTAATTAGTTGGTCAAACATTTGTAATACCGAAAGAAACACTTCCTATTAGGTCAGAGAGAGTAAGATGTTTTGACCACTCCATAATTTGTCTAATATCCATATGAATCTAGACAAATGTATGATACATATATTTGGATTCATGGATGGATCTTGACAACCTAAACCAGCTTATAATGTTTAAGATGTGAAACAGAGTAAGTATAAACCAACATCCTAGTTGATTAACAGAAGGCCTTATAGCCTTCAACTGATAGAATCAAATGGTTAAATCTGATCGAGGCAAATGTGAGGCTGAACTGTGAATTCCCGTCGGATCGGAGCACTGTTCATGATGCATGCAAAGTTGAACTGTGGTGCATTGATGTGGTGGGAAACTATAAATATATGTTTGTATATAGTAAGTGATACAACGAACTAACCATGGATTAATTTCTCGTTGATCAGATCGAGTCCAATGAACTTGCTCATGCGGTGTCACAGCTCACATCCATGCATGATGTGGTCATAATCAAGCTTGTTATGGTATGAAAATTGTGGATACATCTATCTTTTCTACAAATATTGTGGATAGAGTACTATAGGACTCCATAGATTGACCAAACTTAAGTAGCGGTGATAATTGAAAGGCTTGCATGTTCGACCAGCCGGCCGGGACAGAGATGCGATGCTTAGATTAATTAATTGTATATTTGTTTCGTGACATGGAAACATGCATTTAATTAGCTAATACCATATGTTTTGTGTTGACTTGATGTCCTCAAGATCTTATAACCTCTCATGCCTAGTTGTCTTGGTATAATTAAAATATCCTGCAGCCTAAAATTAGCTTAAAAGACAGGTCTCATCAAATTATCCCACTTACAAGATTTGGCCTATAAATCTATAATGGAATCACTTGGAAACCATTGTTGCGGGGGCCGGGCATATATACGAGAATGCTTATGCTTTTTCTCTTTTGCCAGGAAAGGGCGCGTAATATGCATGAGAGTAACCATGTGTATTTTTGTTTTCGCAGAAAAGTAAAAAATATCTCGTACTACTGGCTATCTATAAGTAGCCACGCATGGCAAGTACACGCCATGTGAAAAATAGAATTCAATCTTAGGAGTGCACTTTGTTTCCACATGCACTGTCTTTACTATCTAACCTACTGATCAAATAGATAGCATATGCTCTTTTTTTGTCCTCTCCTTTGACACTCCAGACTACTTCAAGTTTTAAAAGTAAATTCTAATGCCTGTTAATAACACATATAAGTGATTACAAATGAAAAATTATCAAGTTTTATTTTAGAACTTGTCTAGTTTAAAATTTTTTATATAAAGTTTGTCTCAAATAACTTCACACGAATAAGTTATGTAAAATCTGGCACAAATTTGTGGCACCTTTTACATAGGCGGCCAACAGCTCAAAAAATCAATTTCTAGGGGAGGATGCTATTTCAAGAGGCAAACCATGAGAACCCCACCGTACTGCAAGTGGACATATTTAAAAATAGTATTTTAATTGTCGCAAGAGATAAAGGGGAGTAAAGAACGTTGTATGGACATATTGACACATTATATATTCATTATATATGGACACATTATTTTATGAGTGATCTGGTTAGCATTTGTTCCCATCTCCTCGATCTCCTCCTCCCCTCTTCCCGTCAGGCCACCGCCTGAGCAGCCGCTGGCGAGGCTGGTCGGCCACGATGACAACGGCGGTGGGGCTCTTTTTGAGACCATCGCAAGCGGCCAGATCCCCCTGGCCGGAACTGGCCACTGACCAACAGTCCGGACGGGTGCTCGGTGGTGGTGGTGTGTGGCAGCGATGAGAGCGGTAGCACGTGGAGACAGGTGAGCGGTGGCGCGGGTGGATCTGTGGCGGTGTGGGCTGTGGCTCCCAATGCCCCTCTTTGGGTGTGGCAGCGACCGGTCGAAGTTGCAAGGGCGTGTTGACCGTCAGGGGAGGCTGGATTTGTGTACAAGAAATGAACAAGAGCACGCACAATGCATATAAATATTATAATTATTAGAAAACAGTGTATAGTTCGATGGATACATAGATGGCTTACAACTTTTATTTCTGTGAAACACGTACGCATGTTTGTAACTATGTATATTCTTGGACGAGCACAAACATTATTGTTCTATTCGATGGAAATATCATCAAGTACAATGCACGAGCAAACACGTACGTACTATACGTATGTTGTATGCCTGCACGTTTATTTATCTAGGAAACAGTTGGACAAAACAGGCTGAGAATTAATGTATCTAGATGATACAGTTCTTATCCACGGTTGTTGCAGCTGGTTAAGCAGCTGTTGAAGCAGGAGCTGGTGCACGAATTTATAACCCCTGACTGGCAGTCCGAGCAGTACTGACCAGGTGCAGAGCTGCAGACCGAGTTACATGCGTTGATCGCGTAGTAGGTGCACTGCTCACTACCGGAAAACGGTATTTTGCCGTGCGTGCATCCGTTTGCCGTGCGTCAAATGTCGGGCGCACGGCAAACACCACTTTTGCCGTGCGCCAACAGTGCAACACACGGCAAACACGCGGCGCACGGTAGAAGGGCAGTTTGCCGTGCGCCAAATATAAAACGCACGG
>CM002487.1:4052479-4068566 GCA_000325765.3 Leersia perrieri | reverse complement strand
GCACGGCAAACGGATGCACGCACGGCAAAATACCGTTTTCCGGTAGTGGCTCTCTTCTCCTTGCTAGCTCTGTCCAATGGCTTCGGGCGCCGCCGCCATCACCGTCACAGCCCTTTGCGTTGTGCTGGTCCTCTCAACCGTCGGCCGGCCTCCGGCGGCGGCGGCACAGACAGGTTATTGCACCACCGCTTGCTCGTCGGCTTGTAATGGATCGTCGACGTGCATTAACAATGCGGTCGAGTCGTGCAAATATAACTGCAGCATCACACCTCAGTATTGCGACCAGTGCCGCAATGACTTCATGCAGCAGTGCCAGAACGGCTGCTACAATGGCTGCATGATAGGCTGCAGCCAGGGCTGGCAGCACCCCTGAAAGCAAATAGTTTTCCTTTTTAAGTTCCACTGCTGCTGTTTTGTAAGAAATAAGAAAGAGCACGCCCTGTCTGCTCTTGTGCATCTATATTTTTTGTGTGCTCGTTGTATGGATATCCAGGTCTGGCTTTGACTATGATTTTTGTTTGCATTAACTTTTAAAGTATAATAATAATATGAGATCATTTGATTACTTTTTGAGACAAATGTGCATTTTTGTGTTTTCAAATTAAGGGTTAAATTATTGATTGCCAAAAGTTACTGAAATAATTTATACATATGTCAATTAAATCAGTGACAAATTAAATACAAGATTCGTATACCAGTGGATCTGTTGACACCAACACCTGCAAGGCTTTGCAATAAACACAAAGGGGAGATTGATTTTATACAGGTACAAGCCCGTTAGGACAATGGCCCTACTTTTTGTTGGCGGTGTGATAAAGCTTTCTACCGAGTATAATGTGTCACAGTACTCACCTTGTATTATTGTGTCGTGTATTCTGGATACCTTCATGAGACTATGGAGAGAGGTCCACCAAATATTACACGATTAGAAAAGGCTATTGTCTATATTAGAAGATATAATTCAGATAGCATAAGTCTTATTCTTTTTTATTCTGTCATATTTACTGCTCGGAATATTTGAGTAAAATCAGCCCACATATAAATTAACGTGGGCCTATCTTGGTAGCGCAATTAGCAATCGTTGGCTTGATGGGCCGTATGAATTAAATGGCCAGCTCGATCTCCAGTTATCTCTGAAATCGTTTTGAAAAATGTCATTAAATTGAAGTGAAAAACGTGAAGATAATTGGTCCATATATAAACGTGCATACATCATCAATCGACCACCATTCGCGAATATCCAGAGACATTGAGGAAGGTTTGGACCGCAAGTGCCCCCAAGGTCAAGTATGCACATAATTGGTCGGTTAACAAGTGAGAAGGAGAGTCGGGAAACTCTTTTTAGCATCCGGGTGTGTGTACATACGACATGTCATCTAAATAGTTATGATTTTTTTAAAAAAAATTGAGAAGATAGATTAATATAAAATATATGACTTCACAGAAATGCAGCTACAAGTTGTAACAAAAACAACAAATTAAAATTGTACTTTTATACATATCTTATAGTCATATTTGTTATTTTTGTTATGACTTGTGTAGATCAAATTTAATCTTGCATGTTTGTGGAGTGATATATTTCATATTAATATATCTTCTCAAATTTTTTGAAATTTTTCCATAACCATCTAAATGACATGTAACATATGGATGTACGGGGTGCTTAAAATCTATCTCCACGAAATTGTGACTTGCATTCTCCCTCGGCCCCAACACCCCCAATAAATCGCAGGGCTCCCGGCCATCGACACGCGCACGTACGTCCAACCCATTCGACACTTGACGCGATGACACGAAACCCAACCCTTTAGCCAAATGCTCGCTGAGAAGACGAACAAGAAGGAATTGAAGCGCCCTAGCTCCATGGCGGCGACGAAGAGGAAGTGCCCCGACGACGAGACGGCCTGTGGATCCGACGCCGGCGCCGCCATGTTCATCGCCGGCTGCGGCTTCTTCGGCTCCGAGGCGACCAACAATAGGAGCTCCCGTTGCTACCTAGCTCCTCGCCTCATCCGCCGACAACAACAAGGACGTCGACGTGGCGGCCAATCGCGAGCCGGTCGGCTTCTTCGAGTTGGCCTCCGCGCCGACGCCGCCGCCGCAGATCAAGCAGGCCAGGCTCATGACAGACGCCGCCGCCGTTGAGACGCCGGCGGAAGCACCGGTGCGCGACGTGCCGGAAGAAGGTTGGGCTCACGGGGTTCAAGTGCCGATGCAGAAGCACCTTCTGCGGCGGTGACGTCCACGGCTGCGGCTTTGACTACAAGGGCGTCGGGAAGGAGCACATCGCCAAGCAGAAGCCGCTCGTCGTCGCCGACAAGCTTGCCACTAGGATTTGAGCTCAGTACGCCTCTTAGTTGCTCAATGCTCGATCAACTCTCGCCAAGAACATCTGCAATCATCCTCACCTCCATGGTTGGGCCGTGGGCTGGCTCCATCAATATTGAGCACGAATTATTCATGAGGTACAATTTGTTGGTGTTGATTATATTTTCTAAAACAAGGGACGGAGGTAGTTTATTTTTTAGGTGGCATGTATTGTGAACGGGAGCTCGTGTGTGCATTGGAGTGAACGTGCAGCTTGCTTGTTTCTTTCTTTCTTCACTTCAGAACAGTACACATACATTGGGCCATTGGGCAGTACACCATCATCACTTCACTTCACATATGGCGCCATTGGTGTCTATTTATAGGCTGAGCAACCATCAAATCTCCCAGACTCTAGACTCATCTAGTACTACTAGTACATGGATAAAAATCGTAGAATTTACCAGCAAAACACCACCACTACTTGCTACTTTGACTGCCCGGATTAGAGTTCCAAAGTCATCTAGAACTTCAAATAAAATCTGGCTACTAGAAGTACCTTCTGGAAATGAACTATTTTCAACGAACTCCACCTTAATTTATTTCCTGCAAACTCTAATCAGCTCTCTATTGCAGATGAGTTTTTTTCCTTTGACAGAGCATTAGTAAATATATCTGCCTATTCTTCGTATGTGCGGCAAAATTCCAATTTAGATTCACTTAGATTTCACTGCTTCTCAGATATAATGATATTTGATAGTGATGTGTTTGGTCTAGTCATGACTGATAGGATTTTCAATGATCGCAATTGAGGATCTATTAATAAACTGTTGTAGGATTCTTCTTTTTGTCAAGATCTAACATAATTCTCCTCAACCAAATAGCTTGTGAAACGGCTTTTGATGCTGCAACATACTCTGCTTGCGCTGAAGATAAAGCAACAATATTTTGTTTCTTTGTGAACCTAAAGCACATACCTAAACCAAGTGAGAAAGTGTAGCCCGAAGTGCTCTTCATATCATCAAGACATCCGGTCCAATCATTGTCCAAAGTGTTGACACCAGAATTTCGCATCGACTACGGGGCCAAGCCGATTAATAAACGGATCAGAACAAAACCAATGAGGAACATGCACAGAGAAGAAGTCGATTGAGACAAGGTGTCGTACTTGTATGGGTTTCCATGTTTGGTATCTAGATTAGCAAAGATTTGTAATAAAAAGAATCTTATGTTTTCTTGTTTGTAATTAATGGACGCATATGTTTAGCCTACCGAGTCATGTCGTGTTAGCAGTCAAATTATCCATGGGTATAAATATTGTACACCCGGGTATTGTGAAGACACACAATCAATACAATTATTTCGACGCATCGCTACCCTAGCTTGATAGATTTTTGACAAGATCGTGCTTTCAGGTCGTGCTGCATTGATTAGGTTCGAACTACGGCAGGAGGTATGTCTCATCAAACTTCATATGCATCGGCTAGCTGGTACTTCCTCGGTTAGGTCCGATATACTCAGCTATCGATACGCATGTTGCGTATCATATACATCGTTAGATTCTAGATCAACTTTTATGCATCCGTATCGGTTTGCCTCGGTTAGGACTTCCTTAGTTAGGTCCAATATTCTAATCCAGGTACTAGTTAGGACTTCCTCGGTTTGGTCCGATATTCTAACTAGGTTTCTACTGATGCTGGCGTATTCAAAGCTGGACCTTATATGACACAATGTATCCACCATCATATGCATTGTTAATCGATTTATTTAGATCGGCCAGTGATGATTTTGGCTAAAGCTGTCTCGGTTAGGTCTGATCCTTCGGGCTGAGATCAAAGCTAAACTATTTTAGATGCATCGGCTAAAGATGCGTATGGCCCTATCGGGGTTTCAGCCGATAGTTAAATCTTTTTGTGTTATCTTTTCTTTACTTGCATCGGCTAAGAGCTTTATTACATTAAATCTGATATAGTATATCTTTATTTAGTTGTAATCTTGTGATGTATCGATTAGGCCGACCTATTAAGATTAACTCTAAATAAAGACTCATCTATTAAATGATCTATCTTTTGCATACAACCGATTCAAGATTTATTACAATCACGATACAATCGATCGATTCCAAAACTCTTGGCATCAACAAACAGCTATCGGCCCAGTGGCTGGTAGTGCCCAGATCTAACCTTAATTTCTTCCATCTTGTTGATTGCAGAATCAAATCAACTGGCACCCCACCTTTGTAGGACCTGTACTGAAGTTAAGCAGATCTCCCAGGCTTTTGTTGTAGTACACGTATCCAATTTTTACGTCAACACCATGTAGCCAATTAATTTTGATTCTTGAACTGGCTTCTACCATATCGCATAATCTATAGTCCCTTGATATACCGCAAAACTTTTTTCGCAATTGTAAAATTCAACACAGTTGAGCTAGACATATACCTTGATAATAAACTGGCCTCAAGCATAATATCAGGCCATGCTGCAATCAAATATAATAATAAACTCCCAGCAAAGCTACTATAAATTGTTAAGTCTGCTTTATGTGCTAAATTTCTTGCCTTCTGTTTTTCAATCAGCGACAAGGGGGTTGTAACTGATTTGCAGTTTTCCATCTTCAACATAGAGTGAACAATTAAAATATGCATACCTGCTTTCTTGACTTATAGGGTAGGGTCACTTATGCTCCTCTCAAAACCTTTTCGAATAAAGTACATGTCAATTTGACTGTACCATGCTTTGGCGCCTACTTTACTCTTTACAATGCCTTCTTTAATCTGAGAACCTTATTTTCTCCGCCCCCCCTTGAACTGAAAACCCTTCCGTTGTCTCACATAAATTTCTTCCTCGAGACAACCATTTAGAAAGGCCGATTTAACATCAAGTTGATAAATCTTCCACTTCTTTTGAGCTGCTAGAGCATTATTGTACGGTGTTTCCTGAGGAAAACCTTGATTTCAGAAATATATGGCGACGGTATGGTTTATAGATTTTATTGCGCAAGCATGCCACCTCAGCACAAACATAATAGTGATTCTTAGTATGTATAGAGGAAATTCCAAATATGCATCCATCTAACTTTCTTGGTCAGGTGATTATGGTGTCGACCCTCATCCCCAAATTCATGAAAGAACTTGGTTAATTACACTCTTACGAGCAACCTCCGATTAAATTGGCTTACTATTTAGATACACCTCATACAACCGCACATGTACAGTGAAACTACCGAAAGACTTACAAGACAAGGAAGTATAACTAGGAGGTAGAACCGTCCATGTAAACAAGAGATAAACTAACATAAAAATGGCGGTGGATAAATATATAATTAAGTAATAATCCGACTATAAAAACTAACGTAAAATGACATAATAAGATAGAGAAATAGGCGGTAGAACCGACCATAAAAAATTAAAGGACAAACACATAAGACATTCGGCGGTAGTACCGGCCATGAAAAATATCAAGGCGTCTATTGAATGGTATCGAGACGAATAAATTCGATCAGATTACATGGCTGCCAAATATCTCAACCATCTAGCAGCAGTACTTGAGGAATTATATGTGGGATGGACTGATTCCTTCTCTCTTTTCAGCTCTAGCAATTTTCTCTATTTCTATTCCTCTCAACTTGCTACAACCAGTGCAAATGCTATTCTTTTTACAGAGCAGTAACCAGCTTATACTCCTGTTGTGTGTGCTCCCACAACTGAACTCCAAAACCTCAGCCTTTTCCTTCTTGCATGGCTGCCATTTTATAGGCAAGATGTGCCATGGGAAATTACCATTTTGTTGTAGACAAGAGGAATGAACAAAGCATAACCAAGGGTGTTTTTGTCCAGCCATCGATCCATTCTTCCTCTTTCAGCAGACAATTTGCAAATAAAATTCCAGGTTTTGTGCTGACAAAGGCTGCTCATGTCATATTAAATCACTTTCTTTTCTTGTTGTTTGTTTCCTGTTGATTGGAGGTAGGCAAAGCTGCCCATCTTTCTCTTGATCCTTGCAAACCATCATTAATTAGTATTTGTCTTGCTCATACTTGGTTATTCCTGCAGGAGGGATGAACTTAAAAACCACGAACAAAGCTGCAACTAGCTGCTAGCTTCTCTCTCCTTGTCTTCATGTACAAAATTTTTTAATCCCTGCCCAAGGCTATAGCATGCTCTGCACTGTGTGTTGTTAATTTGGAAATGCAACTCCATGTTTGGTGCTGACAAAGTCTGTGATTTGATGTTGAAATCCTTTTTTAATTTACTTCCTATTTCTACCTTGTCAATTGGAGGCCTTGATTCCTGCAAAAGGCTGTGGCTTGTTCCCTCTCTTCACTTCTCCTAAATTTCTTTCAAAATACCTTCTCAAAGCTGCAGTGCGCTGGCCTCATGCAATTTTGACAAACTTTGATCTTGTAAAATATGAGCTCTTGTATTTATTTTACCATGGGAATCGATCAAACTTCTCTTTTCTTTGCCATTATTTTTTACCATGTCAACATACAGATCGCTTGTAGCTTTACAACAGGAGCATATGTTTCACAATAATCAATACCAGGCTGTTGCTTAAAGTCTTTTGACACAAGCCTTGCTTTATATTTTTAAACTGAGCCGTCCAAATTTAATTTTGTTTTATAAACCCATTTAACTCCAATCACTTCACTGTCTCTAGGACAATCTAACAATTCCCATGTGTTATTTTTCTTAATCATGTGGAATTCATCTTCCATGACTTTGTGGCTCAACAACAGAATAATTGCAAAAATCATCTTGTACTGAACCCCTTTGTTGAGATGTAGATTTTAATAATTCAACCATACTTCCTAACTTTCTTGGAACTAATTCCAGTGTAGAAATTTGTTCTTCACTGCACGGGCTTGAATCTAAACTAGAGCTTGACCTAGGACTTGATGATTGTGGACTTGGAGCATGCTCTTCCTCTTCATGATTGTCATGCATATGTGGTTGGCCTAATGTGATATAGTAGTGATTGGCAATAATGGAGTAGTGGAAGCTTTTGGAGAATTCCAGTCCTAAGTAGCACTTTGTTGATGTTTCACCGGCAATAAACTTGTAAGATTAAGCACGAGCTTGAAAAGAATGATGAAGACAGGAGACAAGATTTATCCTGGTTCAGGCCCCTTCGATATGAAAGGTAATACCCTACTCCAGCTTTGGTAGATTGTACTCCGCCGGGTGTATATTGTATTGTGTCTGGTTGTGTATCATGTTTGTCTGAGGACCCCCCTTCTCTTATAAAGGGGTGAGGAGCCGAGTTACATAGGGTGACGCAACACTAAATGGCTTAGGTTTCTTATTATGCTACTTAAACTTGCCCGACTAAATCTCTTAAGTACTGTCATGGGAAGCAACGCACGACCCAGTCGGATATGACCTGGGTTCTATAATTCCATACACGGTATTACCTGGCTAGGTTTGTCCGATATGGGGTTTTATAAATTGGTCTCGTACCCGGAACGAGATCAATGCGGAAAATGGATTCCCTTTCCGGTGGCAACCCAGGAAGATCTTTTGGAAAGACATCGGGATATTGGCAAACCACAGGAATATCCTCCAATTTCATTGCCACTTCTTGGCCATCAACCAATGACCAAAGAAAACCGGACTTCAACATCCTACGATGTGGAAACATGCAACATAGAAATGAGAGAGTGTTTGAAGGCACATCCTCGAAAAACAACCACCTGCCCAGAAGGCACTTGAAAGTGACTGTTTTCCATGAACAATCAATCACTGCTTGGTTTTTTAGATAACCAGTCCATACCAAGAATGACATCAAAAATCTTCGAAGGGATCACCACTAAATTTGCGACAAAACGGATGTCGTCTAGCAAAAGGAAACAACCGGGACACACCTCGCAACTAGAGATAACACCGTCTGCCGAACTAACCACAATCGCCTGTCCAATCTTCTGCACAAATAGACCGGCCCGAGCTACAAAATCCATAGACACAAACGAGAAACTAGCGCTAGATTCAAATAAAATACTAGCAGGAACAGAATCAACTGAGATAGTACCTATCACCACATCACCACGGTCAGATCCCCCAAGAGCTAGAAGGGAGTAGACACCAGGAGTAGCCTGTGTAGAAGACCCTGCACCAAGATGCATCGGCGCAGAAACCCACTGTGGAGTCACAGTAGTAGGTGGTGGGGGTAGCTGAGGTAGCCAGTAACCACCTGGTCCTCCTGGTGCTGGTGTAGAGGAAGATGACGAAGCAAAAAATGGTGCTAGCATATATTGTGGAGCAGGAGCTGCAGCTATCATCTAGAGGGTGCCAACAGAACGGTGCCCAACCTCAATGGACACAGGCTCCCAACGCAGCTTCAAGTTGGGATTCCTCTTGCACACTACATCCTTGTGGTTCTCCTGGCCACAAAGAGAGCACTTCCCACTCCAAGAACACTCACTACGGTGATGTGGATCACCACAGCGAAAGCAAACCATGCCCATGCCAGGTTTGGCAATAGCACGGTATTGTTGTGCACGCAATGGCCCATTGCCACCACGGTAAGGCTGGTGACGCTGAGTTTTTCCCTTTTTGTTCACAGGGCCACCAGATTGGCCCGCCTTCTCATTAGAGCCTTTTGACTGCTCACCTCCTGCAGACTTGCGCATCTCATCAGTATAGTTTAGCTGCAACTCCACTCCAAGGGCTTGCTCCACCATAGAATGGAAGTCAGTAATGGCAAAGGCACCAAGCATGTGACGAATACGAGGGTGAAGTCCCTGTCGGAAACGCCTCACCTTCTCCACCTCATCGCGCGCCACATCAGGCACAAACCGAACAACTTGGTTGAAGCCAATCTCATACTCTGCCACAGACTTCTTCTCTTGTGTGTATTGTGCTAAATCAATCTGCATCTTGTCAAGGAAGGTGGCGGGGTAGAAACGTCTCTCAAATTGGGTGACAAAATTCTCCCAAGTGGGGAAACCCGCTGCAGCAGTCCTAGCAGTGAGCACACCTCCCCACCAAATCAGAGCTTCACCCTTCAAGAGTTGTGTTGCATAGCGAGCACGGTTCTGCTGTGCAACCTCAAAGGCAGCCAACTGCATATCGACATAATTCAACCAATCCGTTGCTTGGATTGAGGTGCCTGACCCATCAAAGCCATCCAACCTTAGCCCGACCCACTCGCGCAAAGAGATGCCACCGGTTGGTTCAGCTCTAGCCCGACTAGCACTACCACTAGCTCCTCCACCTGAAGTAGGGATAGCTCGTTGCAGAGTCCTTATCTCATTCTGCATTGCTTGAATCGTTGCATGCAAATCCGCTTCACCATCACCCTCGGTTTGAACACTAGCTTTCTTCTTAGGTGGCATACTGTGCTAGAAGACAAACAAATGGTAACAATAAGTACAACACTACACTTAAACAACAATCATACAGAAACAAACTACAAACAAGCATATGCAATGCAAATCGATTCCCATCCTACAAGTGTGAGTGTGCCAAGTTTAGTTATTAACAATTTTAACAAAGCCAAGAACCTAATGCCTGCTCTGATACCAACTGTAACACCCCACTACGACAAACAAAAGGATGCTACTAAAACTATAAAACTACACATACAAGAACACAGTATCGAACGATATAAAATGAATATAGAAGCAAGGGCTAAGCTAACATGGAGCAATGGAATAGAGAATAACCAACATAAGCGGAAGCATACACTCCAAAAGAGGATATCCTAACAACAATATAAGATGGATCATCACAGTGTACATGAACAATAAGGAAGAACTTAATAACTTTCACAAAGTATAACACCCATTGATCAAATGGAATCATGACTAAAGGAAAGAGTTCTTTATTTATTTTTGGTGGTGGAGGCATTGTGTGACTCTAAGCCCTTCCCGCATGCTCGCCCTATCATCACAACACACCTGTGAGGAAAACAAGGGGTGAGATAAAATAATCTCAGCAAGTGAACTATTTAACAAGCTATTGGAATACAATAGAGTTAACATCAATATTAATAGAGGCTGGTTAACACTTCATCAATCATTCTTATGTATAATACATCATTAATATTTCAACATCAGCAACAACATCGAATCCATATGAATGCATAGTTATGCAATATGCCACGTCATGCTCTTCCTCACCACACGCCTTCTCGGGAACGAACGGTGGTGTACCGGTACGGTCACAACGCTGTGTGACATAACTTCCAATGCATGAGATGCAAAATATGTTTCATGCATAATGAGGGAACACTTCCACATACTACATTCATGCACATTCATCCCTTACAATAGAAGTATATAAAAATGACACCATCCAACATACAATCCACCAACTTAATAGTCTAAAGATTAACTAAGAAACTAGTTAATCCAAGGGTTCAATATCCATAATGTGAACAGTGAGTTTAGATATAGAGTCCATTCATTAAGTTATCATCAAAGTTCTGCAAAAATAAATATAGTGGAGGCAACCAATAACAAGTTAAAATGTAGCACCACGCTACATCCACTTGCCTTTACTGATGAAGATAACGAGCTTTAGTTGCGAGTCGAAGTTGAACTACCTGTACAACAACCAATTTAGATACACACAATATAAAACACTCGTACAACAAAGTATGACTCGCTTCCTACGCCGGAAACCCCCATCAAACATTATAACAGGAAAACCGGAAATCTGCCCACAGGACCAGCGTGGCTTAAAAATTATTTAACTCCAATCATACTATTCCAAACATGGCAAAACATAACATTATGGAATTCTACAGAAAATTATATAAAAGTTTTCTGAAGACCACAGAACCAAATTATGGCTTTAAGTCGGCCAAACATTTGGTTGAAAACAGACAACAGAATCTGTCTGAACATTCTGGTAGCCACACTAAAAAAATGCATTACTCCTAAACCACTTAACCAAATTTAGAAAATTAGGACTTCCTGGAAAGGCAACTCAAATATCTACAACTTTACTATTAAACATTTTCCCAGAAAACAACTCTATAATAGCCAAAACATCGACTCAAACAGAAGGAAACAATCTGCCTTTTCCAGAATTGCGGTTTTAACGGATTTCGTGAGTGCCCCCAACAACGACGTCTCTACCACTTCCAAACAAACCCTAGACCACACACAAACAGAGAAAATATGGATCAAGATGTGATACCTAATATTGGGACAAAATCATGAGGGAACCACCTCCTCCTTCCACCTTTCTTTCCCTTCCACTTTCTTCCCTCTCCTTCAACTTTCTTCTTCTCCAGAGGTAGCAGCAAGAGGGAGGTCGACCAACGGTTGGAGAGAGGCACCCAGGGGAGGGGAGTGGCGGCCAGAGGTGGGGTGGGGGAGTCCTAGGGTTTTTGGGGGGTGGGGGAGGGACAGTTGGGCCTTGGGCTCACTCCTAGGCCGGCCCAAAAGACCTTTTATAGAGATTTTTCAGCATTTTCCCTCATTTTTAGAGAATTAAACTCATATACATCCAATATTATGTGTAGGATGTTACACGAGAGTGGTCTCGCAGCAGAACGGGGAGCCGAGAGGGGCCGGCCAGGGTTTGGCCGAACCAGGGGCAGTGCCCTTAGCTCCCGTCCTCGCAGGTGATGGTTGTGATGTCGCAATGGGATCCATCCACAGTGCGTTCACCCACTCCAGCTGCAGCCCTTTCGAGCAAACCAATTGGTTTGCTGGAGTTGGTCCTCCCTCCAAATCATAGGTGTTGGAGGAGGGTGCACCATTCAACATCAAAGCCTTGCCTATGCCAGCCATGGAATGGATTGAAAAGAGTGTTTGGCAAAGGTTGATGTGGTGGAAATTGGAGAGGAGAGGAGAGGTGGAGGAAGAAGAAGGGTGTGCAGGGTTCTCTGGATCTAGATCAGAGAATCGCTGACGCACTCGAGGAACGGGGAGAAGAAGCGGAAAAGAGGTTGAGATTTGAAAACGGGGCTCGTTGGAGCTCGGGCTGGTTCGGCCGAACCACCCAGTCTGGCTCCAACGGGTCCCAATTTGGAATCACTCACAGAGAGGGACCAGAGACACACAGAGAGCTATGCTATACGCAGGGTTGAGCAATTTTTAGGTAAAGAGCTAGGGAGTAAAGTTAATTAACTCTACCACATCTAATTCTTCATCTAATAATTTATCCCGCTCAAGGAAAAGCTTAAGACGTTGTCCATTTACCTTGAACATCGTACCTTAGTCGTCACAGAGTGTGATTTCTCCGTGTGATGAGGTGTTGATGATGTCGAATGGTCCTTCCCATTTGCTCCGTAGCTTCTCGTGGCTGAATAGCATCACCCTAGAGTTGAACAATAACACGTTGTCTCCAGGTCGAAAGGTTATCACCTTTATCCTCTTGTCATGCCATGTTTTGGTTCTCTCCACTCCTCCAGCTCGGACAGCTGCATTTTCCTCTATTCTCCGGCCCCGTCAAAATCCATGTTCCAGTTCTTGATGGCCCAAAAGGCTCGATGCTCCAATTCTACTGGAAGTCGACATGGTTTCCCGTAGACAATTTGATATGGTGACATCCCGATGGGCATCTTGTACGCCGTACGGTATTCCCACAGAGCATCTGATAGCTTGTCCTTCCATCCGGTCCCCATCTTGTTGACGGTCTTCGACAGAATATTCTTGATTTGTTTATTGGATGTTTCGGCTTGGCCGCTGGTTTGAGGATGGTAGGGTGTGGCTATATCATGCTTGGCGCCCATCTCATGCAGGAGCTCCCGAAAGGTCCTATCGATGAAGTGGGATCCTCCATCGTTGATGATCATACAGGGGGTGCTGAAGCATGGGAAGATGATGTCAGTGAACATCCTCTTTGCATTCTTGGCATCCGCGGCTCTGCACGGCATAGCTTCCACCCACTTGGACACATAATCGACTGCCACTAGGATGTACTCGATAGGATGTACTCGAAATTATGGGACTTTGGGAAAGGCCCCATGTAGTCGATGCCCCACACATCAAATATTTCTACTTGAAGGTTGTAGGTGAGAGGCATCGCATGTCGGGCATTGATCCCTCCAGTTCTTTGGCAGCTGGCACATCTCCTGATAAACTCCTTGGAGTCTTCATACATGGTGGGCCAATAGAACTCGCACTGCCACACCTTGGCTTGTGTGCGAAATGCTCCATAATGCCCACCATATGGTGCCGAGTGACATTGCTCAATGATCTTCATGCCCTCATCTGTTGGCACACACCTCCTTAACACTCCATCTGAGCATACTCTGTAGAGGTATGGCTTATCCCAAATGTGGCGGCGACTCTCATATTTGAGTTTCCTGGAGCTCTCCCCTGGTGGTACATACTTCGTCACCATGTAGCTGACGATGTTGGCATACCAAGGGTTGGAGTCGTGGACGGTCATGAGCATGTCGTCTCGTAGAAAATCATTTATCGAGGGTCCCTGCAAGTTAGTACCCTGCAGACCAGACAAATGATTTGCTACGGAATTCTCTACTCCTTTCTTATCCTTTATTTCTAGATCAAATTCTTGAAGGAATAGGATCCACCTTAAGAGGTGAGGTTTAGCATCCTTTTTAGTTAGTAGGTACTTAAGTGCAGCATGATCAGTGTGGACAATCACTTTGGCACCTACCAAATAGGACCTAAACTTGTCGATAGCAAAAACCACAGCTAGGAGCTCTTTTTCAGTTGTTGCATAATTGAGTTGGGCTCCGGTGAGGGTTTTGCTAGCGTAAGAGATAGCGTGAAGCTTCTTATCTTTCGTCTGTCCTAAGATAGCTCCAACAGCGTAATCACTCGCATCACACATTATCTCAAACGGTAGCGACCAGTCAGGAGGTTGAATGACTGGTGCTGACACGAGTGCATTTTTAAGAATTTCGAAGGATTTAAGACAGGCATCGTCAAACTCGAAGGGAGCATCTTTAGCGAGAAGGTTGGTGATGGGTCTAGCTATTGAAGAGAAGTCCTTGATAAACCTCCTATAGAAACCAGCATGACCAAGAAAGCTTCTAACGCCTTTCATGTTAACGGGAGGAGGGAGTTGATCGATGACCTCAATCTTGGCTCGATCAACCTCGATTCCTCTTGCGGACACTTGATGACCAAGAACTATCCTTTCACGGACTATGAAGTGGCATTTTTCCCAATTGAGTACCAGGTCCTTTTCTTGGCATCGTCACAAAAGTTTGTCCAAATTTTGGAGACAATGACCGAAAGTTTTTACATAGACTGAGAAGTCATCCATGAAAACTTCCATGATGCTCTCGATCATGTTTGAAAACATGGACATCATACACCTTTGGAAAGATGCAGGAGCGTTGCACAGCCCGAATAACATTCTGCGGTATGCGTAGGTTCCATATGGACATGTGAACATGGTTTTGCTTTGATCCTCCGGATGGATGGCGATTTGATAATATCCGGAATACCCGTCAAGGAAACAGAAGTAGGAATGCTTAGCCAATATCTCCAACATTTCATCAATGAAGGGAAGAGGAAAGTGGTCCTTCCTTGTTGCCTTGTTGAGTTTCTGGTAATCGATACACATTCGCCATCCTGTGATGGTACATTGCGGAATGAATTCATTCTTGGAATTGGCAACGACCGTCATTCCTCCTTTCTTAGGGACTACTTGGACTGGGCTAACCCACTCACTATATGGCACAGGATAGATGATTCCGGCATGTAGGAGTTTTAAGACCTTCTTTTTCACTACTTCCCTCATTGCATTATTGAGTCGTCGTTGAGGTTCCCGCGAGGGCATGCTCTCGGGCTCAATTGGAATTCGATGGGTACATAGCGTGGGATTAATTCCCTTAAGGTCTTGGAGGGAATAGCCTAGAACTTGGCGATGTTTCTCCAACACAGCTAGAAGAGGAGCAGTCTCGTCCTCAGAAAGCTTGTCACTTATGATGACAGGAACTTCCTTATCACCATGTAGAAAGGCATAGCATAGTCCTTGGCGAAGGGTTTTGAGCTCAAGTGGAGGTCGTGGTGGCTGTTTTGTAATTGGAAGCTCAAAGGTCTCTCCCGGATTAGCTTCCTCTTCAGTGAAGTCTGGGACTTCATCTTCCAGAAGAGACTCAGGGGACTCATGAGGTAGAAGGGCTGCCACTTTCTCTACGAACTCGTCTTCTGGGAGAGGGTCGGTTGCAACCAACCTTGCTTTTTCAAATGGAACTACGAAATTGTTCCCTCCCAGAGTGATGTGGAGGCTGCCTAATCGAGGCGTGTTGATTAACAACTTCCCAATTGGGTGCCCGATGAGAACATCAAAATCCTAGATTTCAAAGATATGAAAATCTAAGATTGCCTCCTTGCCGTCATGAATGACAGGCACATTTTGGACAACCCCAACTCCTTCGAGCACATTTCCATCGGGGTGCTTAAAGAACTTGTCTATTCGTGCAAACACTTTGTCGCCTAGGTATGCGATGGCAAAGGACTTTGAGACGATGTTTGCACCTACAGTTGGGTTGTAGAGAAATTCACTTGATTCCCCTCTAAAGAGCAATGAATAACTTGAGGGGATCCTCTTATCCGAAAGATTTCGGACGATGATTCTCCCTTTCGAAGCCATTCATCACTCATGATGGTTGTTAGCTCCCGGACCGTTTTGTAGGATCGAATACAATAAGTAAACCTACTAGAGGGGGGTGAATAGTAGGTATTGACAGCGGAAGTTTAATTTTCGAATCCAAAAACCAGATTAACAGAGTATCAGTAAAAACCAGATTACGAAAAAACCAACCGTTGGATTTATTCCAAATGTTTTCACAATAAACTAGAAGATATAAGGAACAACTCCACCGAACGGATTTACAAAATA
>CM002487.1:4033622-4052379 GCA_000325765.3 Leersia perrieri | reverse complement strand
AGCCGATCGCCTGCTGCTACCGAATCAATCCAAGTCCAAGTTGACTTGGTCAAACCATCCATTGATCACTCCTGTATGCACACATGCACGCACACGAATGCACAAGCACACAATCACAGCAACCCGTACATGCATGCACCGAGCCATGCATCCACCGATCGATCTCCTAGCACACGTACGTACACATGCATATGCACATGCATGTGCTGTACCACACCTCACATATTTGCATGCTGCAGTAGCTCGTCTACTGTAGAACCATATATTCATCCAATTTCGCCGGCGCTCGCACTTCTCCAGCGCTCGCACACATAACCATGTCAAGCCCGTTACGAACAACACCCACACGGTGTCCCTCCACCGTATGTCGTTTTTCGTCAACCTCGTCACCCGGCATCATTGATCGCTCTGGACCTCTACTCCTCCCTGAGTATAGTCCCGATCCCATGGATGGCTTGGGATCTACTTCGGCAGTGGAAGGCTCCTCTATCGTAGACACAGAAGCTTGTGGGGGGAGTTCTTCTCATTTCTCCATGAAGGAGGTATTTTCTAGAATGCGATCTAGAATAATCTTTCCTTCGGATGGAGTTTTGTGCATGAAAGACCCTCCTGCTGTTATGTCTAGATGGAATGCAGATGGAATGCAGACACTCGGGAAGAGACAAGGTTGGTCCTGATTGCACTAAATTAGTAAATCTGGTCCAGGCTGCACCGATTGATTCTAGACTTCTCTGCTGGAAACTGAAAATTTCTACACGAAGTGCAGTAATTCGGGTTACCGGAAAGAATGATAGACAAAATCTATCCCGCAAATTCTCCCAATCACCGTGTACGCATCCGACAGTAGACATGTACCATTGCTTTGCTCTCCCTTGAAGGGAAAACAGAAACAATTTCCACCGAGTGGTTACTTGCTTCATGCCCCGAATCTTAAGGCATGAGCAAATCTACTCAAATTCCCACAGGTGATGGAAGGGATTTTCCTGGTGAAAAGGTTTCTCCCTGACCATATTGATGAGCTCGGGACGAATTTCATAGCCAGTTGTAAATATTGGCTCCGATGAAGGAGGTGGCTCACAAAATTCGCCCCGAGAGGCAGATATCTCAAAGAGAGGCTGTTCCATAGAATCGGGAAAGTATGATGGAAACTTCTCTGGGTATGAGGTGGAAGAAGTAAAGAAAAAGAAAAGAAGGATATGAGGATGAACAAGGTTTAGAAAGAATCAGCAATAGTTCCCTGGCAACGGTGCTAGAAATGCTTGTTGGTATTTTTTATCGTCACATGTATAAATCTGCAAGCGAGCGGAATTACCGCTGTAGCACTTCCCTTACGGAGTATTCCTAAGGTATCGAATCCATAGGAAACGTATGTGACTAATCCTAACTAGGTACAACAAGGACACACAGGTAAAACAGGCTAAGGATAGAGAGTATTTACTACACAAGTTTCAGTGTCTACAGGAAGTTTGTTTAATCCTAGTGGGATACTTTGGGCACCGGCAGCTCGCTGCCCCGGGTTCCAGCTCTACCACACACCCGGACAGAGAGGACTACATGATCTCGAGGGCTGTCACCACCTCTACACTTGCCTCAACGTAACTGTGGGCAGGGCCGGTCCTGACATTTGAGGGGCCCAGTGCGAGATGATTACCTTGTCAAAACATAACTTAATTTTCTATTGACATTGCCACAAGTATAAAAATAAGTATAGTACTAATCGAACTGCTTAAAGACAACATATATAGGAGAGTTCACCATAATCAGAAACAAACAAGTATACGAATTAGCTAGTGATACTATTGTCAACATTTTGTTAGTATTCGTGCATATAAAAACAACCTAAGTGATCTCTTCATTAGTTGGCATTAGCGCTAATCACAGTGGCTTTCCAAAGTTTTGGTACAGGCTATAGAGCTACGCATACAGGCTGGACTAGTCAACTTTCCTATTTGCCTTTTAGCCACGCATGGGCCTATCTTTTCATAGGCTGCAGCTAGCTTGCGATTAAGGCAGTGATTAACACAACGATTAAGCGGTGATTAAGGCATGCAAGATTAGGGGCCTCGACTTGGCGGGGCCTAGAGCGGTCGCACCGCTCACACTGCCCCAGGGCCGGGCCTGACTATGGGATGAGCGGCAACTACTGGGAATTAACTACCTAGACACCGCGTCTAAGCAGATTAATTACTATCTTAGTGTTAATTAAGCACTTCGGCAAACACTATAAGTTGGTTGTTTATAGTGAACAGTAATCCGGTATTCACTTAGGCACTAACTGAGATATAAAACTTATGAAAGTAATCTTAATTACTCAGAACAGTATGAATATAAATGCAGGAGTAATTGATAGAATAGAATAAAGGCGAAAGCGTACCGACAACTTCGGGATTCCTCCGACTTCTTCTATTCTACTCTCTACCTAACTAGTATACAAAAATGTGTACTAAGAGCCTCTTATAATTCAGCTCAAGCTTGGTGTGTGTTCTAAGTGTGAAGTGAGAGCTCCTTAAATAGCCTCCCAATGACGGTTGTGGCAGTTGGAATTGTCGACTGCCCCTGGTAACCGTCATTGAGGTGAGATCCTGGACGTCTACGTGGAAGGGGAGGATGAGCGGCCACAAGGTCGGTTCGGCCAAACCAGGCCTCGGCCCTCTCCTCCCAGCCTTTCTCCTGTGCTTCCATGTTGGGCCTAGTGTGCCATATCCTCGTGCCATTGCCTGTTTTGATACATTTTATTGGGCTTGTAGGTCGTGTACTCCATGGGCTTCACTGGAAAAGTCTGGTTTTCATCTCTTCAGCATATTTACTCCCTCCCTCTTTTGTTATATTTTCACCTGCATACAAATATTCACCAACACTCGTGGAAATCATTAGTAATAACTCCTACCACTAGGTTGGAGGATCCCTTTTATTTATATTTTGCAGGTGTTGACGGCATAAAATGACGCTTTAACAGCCGTCAACAAGCTCCGCCTCCTGTTTTCTCACCTCCACCATCACTTGGCCTCCCTCTAACCACCCCACACCTCGTTGTTGAACTGATCTAGGCAGATCGGGCTGTCCTCATGCTCCACTGCCGTTCTACACCGTCACTGGAAACCCTCACCATCACCGGAGCTTTCCCGACCTCGCCAGACTTTGCAGGTACCGTGGCGAGCTCCCTGGGAACCCCATTTGGGCCATGGGGCAGATCGGGCTTGAAGTAACCTTCGGCCCCCTAGGCAATCGGCGGGCCAAAGTGATCACCTTTGACATTGACTACAAGTACAACACCATCTTCGGCAGATCTACACTCAACAAGTTCGAACCTATTGCGCACCACAACTACTTGTGTATGAAGATGCCGGTTCTGTTTCAAGTGATCACGGTGCATGGCGCTCAGCGTGAATAAGAAGAACAAAGGAAACCGAGGGAAGTGAACTTCGTCGAGGATATTGTGATCAAAGAAGCCGGGGTCTACGCCAAGGATAAGCCCTCGCCTCAAGAGAAGGTGGTGAAGTTCGAAGTCGACAAAACCAACCCAGCAAGGCAAGTCTCCATCGGCGCAAGAAGACGGAGAAGAGCAAATGAGCAAGATCCTGCAAGTGATCAAGCAAAACCCCGATATCTTAGCATGGAGCCCCGAGGAGCTAGAAGGTGTTGATCGAAGTCTAATAGAGCATCGCCGCGAGTCCTGAGGCCAATCACCTGGCATCCAGCGTCAGCATTAGCGGCATGAGGGGTGTGGGAGATCAAGGAGAGGAACCGACGACAGTGACGACAAAAGAGGGCGGTGACAGCAGGCGGCAGCAGCGTGAGGCAGTTCAGGAGGAACTCATGAGCGGCAGGTCGAGGAGGCAATCGAGGGTGGTGCAGCGCTAGGGGGGCGGCGGCAACAGCATGAGGTGATTCGGGAGGAGGGTAATCGGCGTGAGCACAGGGGATTGACAGTCGCTGGATTAGTGACGGCCGCCTGGCAAGGGTGTGGAGCAGAAATGACAGGTTGTGAATCGAAGAGGGCGAATTGCCGATTTCTTTCCTTTTTTCCGACGTGGAGACGATGGGGACACTAACTTTTACGCGGAGCGTGTGCAAATCAATGAATCGTCGTTGGATCAAATCAGGTGGTGGTGATTAAAAGTAGGATGCGTGGTAGGATTGCTGGTGGGAAGTTTAACTCTTCATTTTTACATGTAGTTTAGATTTTGATAAATTGTGTATATATTTGTGATGGTTTTTTTCCCGTTTATCCCACAAATGACGGCTTGGATTATACATAGTGATTATTGCAAAAATATTCTTGTAGAAAATTCTGAAATATGAAAAGGATAGAATTTCTTATTTGGGTTGTCATGATTGGGTAAAAGGATCTATACGAAATTTCATGACAGAGGAATAGCAGAAAGAAATTCGAACCTTATCGTATATTTCATTCCAAATTCCTAATCTTTTCAAGACACTTTAGTTTCGTTTCTACTGGCAGCCATAAGAAAATCTGCTTGTGATAGTAACCAGAAGGCTATATTGTCTAAAAGCTTATGTGAAAAATTATTTTCGATGTCTTGGTCCTTTTAGGCAGGCATAAGAAAATCTATCTTGGCCATGCTAATCAAGCTGGCATCCATGGAGAAACCGGCACTAGATCAAAAGAAAATTTTCGGGCACTGGCCTATTTTTCTTTTAGGCAGCCTTCAAAAATCAGCTCAAGCCGGCACGGTACCGAGCCGTCCGCAAAAATAATTTTTACGCACGGCTGATAAGAAGGCCTGTCTGAAAAAATAATACATTAGTATTTTTTATTTTTGTAGGCGGGTCACCATATGGGCCACCTGCAAAAATAATTATTTGCAGGCAGCCTGCCTATGAAAGTGCCCTGCTTGCAAAAAAAAAAATGCAGGGCCCACCACTACACGCATCGATCTTATCTTCTTTTAGCTCTCTCTCTCGAGCCCCCCTCCCATCTCCCTTCTACCTCTCCTATCTCTCGAGCCCCCCTTCTCTCCCTGGTT
Organism: Leersia perrieri; assembly: GCA_000325765.3. Lineage (NCBI taxonomy): Eukaryota > Viridiplantae > Streptophyta > Magnoliopsida > Poales > Poaceae > Leersia > Leersia perrieri. The sequence continues at coordinate 4,047,391 of CM002487.1, read as the reverse complement.
GACGGCGATGAGCGAGGCGTGGCGTGCCTAGCCCACGTGGAGTGGCAGCGACAAGCAAGGCACGACATGGTAACCGGCAGTTTCAGTGCAGCAATGGTGGGGACAGCCTCCGGCGACGGCCATGGGAACTCCCGGGAGGCTGGATATGGTGGTGGCAATGACGACTGCAACACCGAGGGGAAGCAGTGGCGATGTCTCTGGCAAATGCGGGCGGGCAAGGGAGAATGGTGGGTGCTCAAGAGGGGGCGCTCGACAATGACAACGGCTTAGGGGCCATGTGGGTGGCGACGACGATGCACGGCAGCCAGATCCGGCTGTGGTGACCTTGCGAAGGCTGGATCTGTTCGCGTTGACCCCGGGGATGTTGGATCCAGCCACGTGATAACCCCGTGGGGTGGTGACAATGGCGTAGCTCATGGGCGCAACGACGACGAGGATGACTGCGGCCGGTATGTCGGCGGCGGGGGAGGACAATGGCGGCAGCCAGGATTTTCGTAGTTTTTTTTATATTTTGATATTTTTAATTTTATCGAATTTTCTTTTATCCTGAAAACTGTCCCGTCTTTTCCTAGTGGCCCAGATGGGCCATGTCGCCTGTAAAGATCCATTTTTGCGGCTGGATAGCACTACGCCAGATTAGCACCGTCGTCGTTGTGTCGTCGCTCGCTGCCATCGTCGTCGCCCGTCGCCATATCCTGTGCCATCGGCACCCTCTCCCTCGGGGGAGGCCTGTCCCGTCTGTCTCTTCATCCTGGGCCGTCGTCGTGGCCGCGCCACCACCGCGCCCCAGATCGGGAGGCCGCGCCATCCGCCGCCGCTCGCCCACCTCGGTGCTAGTCGCCGCCATCGGCCTCGGGGAAGATGGATCCACTGCCCCTAGGCCTGGCAGCACTAGATCAGCCGCCAGTGCTGCCGCGACGCGGACGATGGCCGCATCCGCTGACGATGACACCGCTCCCGGGCTCGCCGCCCGTCATCGGCCCCCCACCGGTCGTTGTCGTGGCCTCCACGCTCGCCCGTTGTCTTCGTCGGCCGCCCGCCAAGGGTCTCCGGGGACGGGAGAGAGAGTTGGGAACATACGTGAGGCCACTACCCACATTGCAGGCGGCTAACCCGGTCAGCTGCCCGAAAAAATCGGGTTTTTCCGGGCGCCCGAAAAAATCGATCGATTTTTGCAGGTGGCTAACCCGATCGGGCGGCTGCGATGCTCGATTTTTCCATGCGGGGATCAGTGGCCGTGCCGCTGGCGATTTTTGCAGGCGGCTCACAAACCGAGCCGCCTGCAATCATACTTGCCAAGCGCCCGGAACAAGTGATTTTGACCTAATGTGGGGTGCCGCCAGAAAGGATCAGAGGTCTTTCTAGACAATTAAGAGCAGGGCCCTGTATGCGCACCTGCAAAAACCTATTTCGCGTGCCCCTAAAAACCTTTTTTGCCGGCGATGGCCGAAGTTGTGAATGGCAATCTTCTTTGTACCGACGACTGTCAGCCCTGCACCTACTACGCATGCAGCTTGGTCAGCTCGGTCTGTAGCTCAGAACTACTGCTCGGACTGCCAGTTAGGGACTGCTTTAACAGCTTCTTAACCAGCTGCAACAACAGTGGATGAGAACTGTATCATCTATATATACTATCAGCCCGTCTTTCGTACAACTGTTTCAAATAAATAAAAGTGCAAGCATATATACACAGTACGTTCAAATAGACCAATAGAGTTCAGGGCCTCGCTTCGGTGGTTTCTACTACCAGTATTATATCGAGTATAAATAATCTGAACTATCCATGTGAGAGTATCACTCTATAGTTCTACTGCTATTAATTAGGTGGTAGTAAAAATCAATATAATTCTTTGGATTAAAAAGGATTTAGATTGATTTCGATCGGCGATAGAGACACCAGAGCGAAGCTACAATGTTTATGTATGCTCGTGCAAGCGGACACACATGCACTCTCCCCATCTAAAAATATAAGTATTTGAGATAGAATGTGACATATTCTAGTCTAACGAATATAGACAAAACCACTGTGCAGATTTAATATATTAGAATATAATATATCACATCTCTGCCCAAATACATTTTTCTCTCTTGTTTTGTTGCTATGCTTTTTAGTTGTTATGCTGATGTTGTAGATGCCAAAATTATGTCTCGATGATGTTGTGATTTAACTCTAGATGTTATACAGAAGACTTCATTTGTATATGAATATAGTGGAAGCTTGCAATAGACCAGTTATCCCTCTTAATTTTCTCTTCGCCGAGGAGTTTTTCACGTAAATTAGTGTCTTGTTTAGTTGTGGTTATTTTTGTTCTACTTATTTGCTAGTTGAAACTTCCTCAAAGTTTATACCTAGGTGAGAGGCCAGTTGTGTGAAATATGTTTGCCGGTTGATGAATTGATATTTGCATATATATTGGTGTTTGGTTTAGCCCTAACAATGTATATATACTTATGGGTCCAAAATACCTATAACAGCAGAGGGGTACACTCTGCATTTTGCAGACAAAATGCAAATCACATTAAGCTCTGTAGCTAGCAATAGAAGAGCGGGAGAGAGCATTGTATCCTAAACATACCGTTACCCGATTTAGACAAGTTGTGATACGTTAGAAAAGTATCAAACACCAATCATACTTGATTGCTGCCTTTTGAAACCAAGCTTGCCATAGTTGATGACAATAGTTTTGCCATAGTTGCAGAGGAGTATCAAATCACATTTAGCAGAGGGCAAGCTTGGTTTCAAAAGGGGACATAGTGTCGGAAACTTGTAAAAAACATACTTGAAAGTTGTTGTGTAAATTGATAAAAAAAATTGTTATAGATAGGTGTAAGTTATAAAAAGACAAGTTTTCAGTAAAATAGTGTTTGTCACTGTTTATCCAAAATTTGTATTTTTTAAAAATCCTAAATGAAGTTGTGTTTGGACTTATAATTTTTTTCACGAGTTTCTTTGTTTTCACCAGGTATATCTTCGTTTTAAAATTTTGTGAATGATATGTTGGCCCTAACAGATTAATTAAATGTAGCGTGGCCAGTAGAAACAATGAACCAAACACGTACGCTCAGAAGTTCTCTCCATACAGATATAATGTATATAAAGGTTCATCTTTCATCCATAAATACATACAAGCGATTTTGAGTAGGCACACATCAACTCATTAAACATTTTTTTTTGAACTAACTCATGAAACATTAGCTTATGGGTAAGCTCCATCTCAATTTCCATGTCTTGTACCGACGAAAACTTGTCCACTGGCCTTAATGATGGGGTAAATGCGTCTTTCGCTATCCGGCTTAAACTTTTCCAACAATCCACTCCACATATTTTATATTCGTAGACGAGGGACAACATTATACAAATCAGCTCCATATTTCTTAGGCCGCGTCTCAAACAAACAGGATGGTGTCTCCGTGTGTGTTGTGGTGTTCCATTTATGAAGCCAGGTGGTCCCTTCCATATGCCGACCAAGTAAATGTGAATATCAATGGCCAAAATTGAATAAATGTAGTCCACACAATCTTAGATGGAAACAAGAATCCAAATGTATAAATAGGTCCTGTTCTGACAAAAAGAGATCGTGAAAGAGCAGCCCATCTTAACCAATGGTTCAATGTCCTGCATACCAGTACGACAGAACATATGGCACAGATTGCTACAGCAGTCCTAGGAGCAACCGGAGCAAGAACCGTATACACTCCCAGTGCAAAGGCAGAAATCAAGCATGTAATCGAACTCTCCATGAAATAGAAGGCTATCTGTAAGAATATTTTACGGCTCCGAGGATTAAAAATTGGAGATCCAGAGTGCATGAGGCCAATCGTAGCAATTGCAGAGCAAACAAAGGCTAATGTGTTGGCTATCATGAATGCATCGAATGCATACCTTCCAGCAAGTGTTGGCGCGCCGCCATGAGGGCGATCGTCAGATTTGTAGCCTCCAGGTAGGGCAAAAGTTGCACCGAATGCTACCGTTGCTATCAGAACTGAGCCAATGCCCATTGTTTGTGTAGCATCTTTCACAATTTCTAATTCTTCCCTTCCACTATCTAATTTTAGTTGGTGAATGTCTTTGTATTTTTCTTCAAAGTGATCATGGCGTTGAATTCCCTTCATTGCACCGGCTTGTGTGAGTGCAAAGCAAATCATATCTTCGGTGCTCTGCAAAAGAAGATAACTGGCTTGAGAACAAAATCCTATTGTTTTGCTCTTCCTGAGAAATATTGAAGAGAGTCGCTTACCGTATCATAATGAATTTCTGGGCGAATTTTATTGTGCGCCATATCTCGAGGTGTTTGCCCTTTCACATTTACTAGATTTAACTGTACTTGCCGATTCCCAAATAGACAACAAAACATTGAAAGATTTGCAGCCTCGACAGCTAGGTGCAGTGCAGTGTTTCCATCATTGTCTTGCATATTCCAGATCCATGTTAGCGATCGATTTCTACAGGCATAATCGACTATGTTCCCTTTCTTGTTCTCAACTGCAACGTGAAGGAATGTTCTTCCCCTTTTGTCACGTAGGCCAGCACTACTAGGAAACTTGTTGACAAAAATGTCAATAACACTTCTTTCACCGACTGTAGCGGCAACGTGTATGGGGAACATCCCACAATTATCTGGTTGATACAGTGGAGTTCCATTTGCTTCGATTACTTCCTTCAGCACTTTTAGACGTGGAAAGGGAACACGAAAGCAGCGAATACTAGGGTGAGGATAAACCCAATTGTTACTTACAACTGCACGAGATGAGGCAAAGTGCAGAGGAGTACTCCCATTGATGTCCCCTTGCGTAGTGAGGTTCCTGTTCCACTCCAATAGCTGTCTTGTCATAGCTATAATTGAGATCTTCATGTCAGTCCAAACGAGGATTCAACATTCTAGAAACAGCTATAATTGAAATCTTCATGTCGTCCAAACAGCATTCAATATTCCGGAAATGGAATTTCCCAAATTTCAGGTCTATTGGACACCCCATCCCAACCCAGATTGGATATTATGTTGGACAAAAATATTTTAATTTTCCGCAGTAGACAAATTTATTTAAATTTAACCATCTTTAATTATTTTGATCTAAAATTTCAAAATTCTGTTTCTATCAGTTCTCCAATAGAAATATGTGAACCAACATATACAACTCTATTCCAAAATCCAAACTAGGTGAACAAAAATAGAGAACCTCCCAGGCATGTAAAAGCAAAACTGTAATTCTCATGCTTGCCTCGCGTTAGACTAGTAATCTAGAGGTCTTTGGCATAGTATAACATATGGCTCTAAGGATGCCTCATCGTTTTTTTTTTAATCCAGAAAATGCTTTCATAAAAAAAACTAATATTGTAATTGAGGATAAAATATATATCCAATCAAAGGCCAACAAACTGATTTGGCACCACCTAAACGTAGTGGATAGGAGTCATATAGCCTAGTCCATCACTTACTGGTTCTGGTTCTCAATTATAATGCATAAACTGGATACAAGTAGGAAAGTGTATCTAAATTCGATGAGTACCTTTGCTTCGAAGAACTGCAGCGTGCAATGCATTTTGTCCCGCTGGCCCGGAATAAGAGAGAATATTTCCTTTACTCATGTTGTACAGAGTATTTGCGATGGTATCTTTTTCCAGCAAGATGGATAGGTACAATGGTGAAGTGCCATCTTTTGGAAAAATCGCCAACATTGGGTCATTTGTCATTAGCAGCTTGACAATATGATTATCTCCTATGCGGATGGCCTCATGCAATGCTGTCTCCCTATGATCATTCTCCTTTCTAAGAAGGTCATTCACGCTCTTTTCATCATCAATGCCCATACATCTACCAAAATCAATTGCTAAATCAATAAGGTGAAATACCATTTCGGACTTCCCAGCTCGGGCAGCAAGGTGCAATGGTGTGTCTCCCTTGTAATTAGGCTTGGAGAGGAGGGTTGAGTCTTTGCTGAAGATAATGCTAGCACATCTCAAATTCCCATGTGCCGCTGCCATATGGAGTGCAGTATCCCCCTCAGGGGTGAGGCCTTGTAGAAGAGACTCTGCAAAGAATGAAGGCGAGTCAGCTCCTTCTTCTATGTCATCGCCAGAAACTCGATGCATCAGCAAGTTCGTAGAGCTGTACACAGCAAGCCGGGCAAGAAATTCCTCGCTGGGCATCAGGCATGGATCTGCTTGTGCTTCTCCCCTGTTGAGAAGAAAATTCAGCCCCTTCCAATCGCCGAAGCACACCGATGCTAGCAGCAGAGGATGCATCACTGCCCCGTGACACTCTGCCACCGATTTTCTGGTGGTGCTAGACGCCATCACTGGGGTAGCATTTTCCGTGTTCGCTAGATCCTTCAGCTGCTGGCATTCACCATGGTCCGTGGCAACCATAATTTCTGCTCCCTCTCCATTGCTCGATGCCATACCGTAGCCAACCTCCCTCTCCTTAACGGAAGACCGAAGCAATCACGCACCGTCACTGACAGAACAAAAATGACCAAGTAAAGAAGCAACAAGGAGCTCGACAGCAACGGGGTCGAGGCCGGCGGGCGGCGCGCAGAGCTCGATGGCGACGGGGGTCGGTGCTGGCGGCCGGCGCGGAGCTCGAATACGACGGGTCGCAGCCGGCGCGCGGAGAAGAGACCGGCGGAGGCCGGCGGCCGGCGCGCTGAGAGAGGACCGGCGACGGCGTTGACCGGCCGCCGGCGAGCCGAGAGGAGGCCGGCCGAAGGCACACGGAGAGGAGGCCTGCGACGGAGTTGAGGGTGGAGGCCGGCGATCTGGCGCGTGGAGACTGGAGAGGAGGCCGGCGATGAGGATTCTGTGTGTAGAGCAGATGTCTAAAATAAAAGAGTTAGCCCCATTCGATTTTGGAGGATATCAATTCTATAGGAAAAATTCCTATGGAAGTCTCTGAAAGAAAGGATTGAATTCTACCAATTTCTATAAAATTTCTGAGGAATAAGCAGAAATCCAAACATAAGGTTTTATCTCATTTTTTTATCTCCCCACGCCTATAATTCCTATGTTTTTCCTATGTCTCAATCAAACGACTATTTTAAAACTTTCTTGTGTTTTTCATTTCTGTAGAAATTAAATAGGTAAGGCATCCAATTCCTACGTTTTTCATATTTATGTGTTTTTATAATCCTGCGTTTCAAAGAGGCCCTATTAATTTCACAATGGGCTACATGTTTTTACCACCCTTGCAGCTTGGACGAGAGGAAATAAACTTTTTTTTCACTTTGGACTAGACTTTCTTATAATTTTTTTTACTTTGGACCCATTCTTCAACCCCCCTATCTCTCTTGTTGTGCTAATAAGCTCACATCTCCACATGCATGCCCCTGCCCTTGCCTCCAAATGAATGCAACATACTCTCTTGCTGCCTCTAGCTTTGCTCTTTTTCTTGAGAGTAAAATGTACTTTGCACCAGCTAGAACATACCTTGTTTCACTTTACACCGGGTTTAGTTCATATTTTTACTTTGCACCGGGATACCTATTAAAGAAGTTACATTTTGCATCGGGTTGTACCATATAATTCAAAGAAAATCTTGTAAAATATATAAATAAACTTATAAATATTTTGAATTTAAGCTAGGCTTCACAAAGTTTGATTCATAGTTTAAAATTTTATGAAAATTCTATAGATTTCTTTTGATGTACCCCGGTGCAAAGTGAAAGTATGCGCTAAACCCGGTGCAAAGTGAAACTAAGGTACATTTTACCTGGTGCAATATGCAATTTACTCTTTTCTTGATGTCGGACTTGCTGCTCCTGATCCAAGCTGTTGTCTGTCGGATCCTTTTTCAGCAAACATTAAGTTTTCTCCAGTAATAAACTAAGTATATGATATTCCTCAGGCCACAAATGTCCAACCGATCATGATGATCGCCATTGTCGGTTTACAATGAGCTGAGGAGAGAGAGAGATAGAGGGGAGGAGAGGCTGAGGAAGAACTGATCTAAAGAGGAAGAGCTGGTCCAAAGCAAAACATCTTGTAAACAAGGGGGTCAGTGCTGGTGGCCGGCGAGGAGCTCGAATACGACGGGTCACAGCCGGCGTGCGGAGAAGAGACCGGATGGCACGCTGAGAGAAGACTTGCGACGGTGTTGATGGCGGAGGTCAGCGGTTGGCGCGCTGAGAGAAGACCGGTGACGGTGTTGACCTGCCACCGGTGAGCATAGAGGAGGCCGTCCGACGGCACACGGAGAAGGCCGGCGACGGAGTTGAGAGTGGAGGCCAGTGAGAGGAGAGGAGGCCGGCAACGGAGTTGAAGGTGCAGGCCGGCGATCTGGTGCATGGTGAGGAGGCCGACGACGAGGATTCTATGTGTAGAGCATGAAAGAGATAAAGCCAGGAAATATTGTTGGAAAGTACTGAAACCCTGTTTGGAATGGTGAGTCTATCCAGCAACTGGTTGCACGCGGATAGACCCGTGCAACCAGTCTCCCCCTTCATCCTCCCTTCCTCCCCTTCTTCCTTCTTCCTCCTCCTCTGCCGGTGTCGTCCACCTCCCCACACTCCGCCTCCGCCCTATGCCGCCCCACATCCCACCCCCCAGGCTTGCCGGCGCCAGAAGGGCGTTAATAGCGCCAGCAAGCTCCCACCGGCGAGCCCCTCCCCCGCCCTTCCCCCTCCTTCCTCACCTCCAGCGATGGCAGCACGAGCCATCGGAGTTCCGCTGATGTCTCTTGCCCCTGCTGCCTACCCCGCCCACCGCCGGCGATCGCCCCGCAGCTCCGGCAGCGCCGCCGCCGCCCAGCCGTCCCTCTAAGCTCAATAGTGACCACCTCCTTCCCCACGCAAACCCCGAACCCCTAAATACATGGGGGGTTCGTCGTCGTCGTCGCCGGCACCGCCCCAGCCACTGCTCCCCCTTCTCGCCTCTTCTTTCGCCTCAGCCACTGCACGTGGGGGGCACGTGGTGGGTCGGGACCGCCCAGTCCCCACGCATTTTCGCCCGCCGCGCGACATGTGCCCAGGTGCGCACCTAGGTGCGCGATAGCGCTCTCGTTTTGGAACTTTAGCCCTTGGGCTAATTTGAGGACTAAAGTTTAGTCATGAAATTAGCCCTCTAAACTTTATCCCCTAATATTGTTTGGATCCATGGGCTAATTTGCATTTTATGTATATTCTCTAATCATCGGTATTGACCAAAGCTAAAGTTCTAAATAAATATAAGCAGGATCAAACACATGCACTGCACACATCATGGCACAATTGAACATAGAAGAGATGGAAAATCATATCAGTTCTCTTCAAGAAAAGATAAAGGATGCTAATATCAGTAATCTCACTGAAGAGTTGAGCCTCCATTGTTCATCTGAAGAATTTCTGAAGGAAAAAAACTCTTAAATTAGAGAATGAACTTTCCTCTGCACATAAAGAGCTGCAAGCAAAGATTCTGAATTTGCAGAAAATAGAAATCAAACTCGAAGAGCAAGCAAAGGAAACACAGACAAGGGAAGCTACACTGGAGAAGCAACAGGAGCAGATACTAAACATGCAGTCCGAATTTGATGAATTAGACCTCACACAAACAAACAGGTCTCACACGAAAAGTCCATACGATTCAACATGAACATACAGGAGTAAGTATCGGGTGCTACAGCACAGTGTTGTGCTCCCACGCTACCAAACACAAAAGAAACATATCCAAAAGTCACAAAAAAAATATGATAAAATTTTGAGATGTACTACACTATGGCATGTACTACCACACAAAAAATCAAATTAAAATACAACCTATACAAGGAGGAATAAAAAAGACAAATTTGTTCTCCAAATAGTGTCCAAACAGTGTTCATTACTATTCACCTGAGATTTTTTTCTTTTTTGTTCCTCCTTGTGTAGGTTGTATTTTGAGTTGATTTTTAGTGTGGTGGTACATGCTATAGTGTTGTGCATCTCAAAAAAATTTCATAATTTTTTGTGACTTTTTGGATATATTTTTTGTGTTCGGTTGCATGGGAGCACAGCACTGTGCTGTAGCACCCGATACTTACTCGAACATACAGGTCTCACACAAACAAACAAATTTAAATTATGAACCGAAACATACACATTTTACAATCCATAGAACAAAGTATTTGCTAACTCATGACGGAAATTATTCATGTCGGAATCTTCAATAAAAGGTTCATCAGATGGCCAATTATCTTGAGCTGAATGTGGCATTGGAAAATAGTTTGCATCCGCATCACACATATCAAATTCTCTATCCACAATTCTGCTCTCTCGAATGAAATTATGAAGAGCCACGCATGCAACAATTATTCTTGTTTGCTTTCAGGCGGGAAATTGTGGCATACTCAACAACATCCTCCATTTCATCCTCAAAACTCCAAAAGACCGCTCTATGACATTTCTAACTTGGGAATGTGGTGGCGGGGCGTCTTTCCATTGATCCACATGATACCTTGTATACGTATATGGTGAAAGATAGCCCGGACAGTTTGGGTACCCCACATCTACTACGTAATACTTTCCTACAGATTCAGGTACATAAAAAGAGACAAATATGAGCAAAAAAATTCAAGAAATACTTGTATGACAGTTAGAATAATGTACCTTGTGGTGGATGTGGAAATTTGTCACCATATTTGGTCATTGCATCATTGACCACTCTCATATCATGTGCTGAACCAGGCCATCCCACAAGCACAAATATAAATCTCATGTCGAAATCACAAACAACAAGCACATTTGTGAGGTTTCGTGGTGTCTGTTCATATGTTGAACCACCATACTTTTTGGCACCACAACATTTATATGTGTCCCATCTATTGCTCCTATAGAGTCGTTGAAGTGTGGCTAACAATTAGGATTTTCTAAGTATGGGTGCACAGTAGAAAATTCAGGATCCTTTGGTTTAATAATGTCTGCTGCTAGTTTGAGGACACATGTCAAAACTCTGTCAAACGTGTGGATTATTGTCTCCAAGGATCTAACAAGATGATTATCAGCCCGTCTAACTGACTGTGGAGCACCAACAATCCATAAAAACATACCTAAGGTCTCTACCGATGACATTCTTGTTGTTGATTGCAAGCCATATGAGTAAACCAATGTATTATGTAGCCTACTCCCTCCATCTTAAAATATAACTATATGAGCAATTCAAATTTGTCTCAAAATACAACTACCTCTACACCCATCTACCCCATCTTCACCAATCACAATCATCCCTCCCACCTACCCTCTTCTCTCAACCAATCACAACATTCCATTTTTTCAACCTTAATTTCTCTAAAAAATGGCATAAGTGTTTATATTTTGAGACGGGGGTAGTATTAAATAAAGATCTCTCAACCCTAAACATGTTGCAGCAATCAACAACATGGGCTAGTGTCCTCCGAACCCATTGCAATCCAGTTTCAATAGGTATCCTTCTTCGTTTTTTGACAAAGTATGTGTCGAAGTACATACCAAACATATATATGGGCAACCTGCACAATCAATTGCTAGGCCATCTTCAAATTATTGTCATCGACAGAAGCTCGTTCTCACTTGATTATGTGCTGCCTCCATCATCACTTGATACATCACCATGTTCCACATTCCTTTCTCCATTGCCCTCATTCTGTTTCAGCAAGGAATGTAAAAAAATGTAAGAAATTAAGCCCACAAAATGGAATCATGACAACAGCATATAATAAGTTCATCACATGATAAAAGGTTCATCACAGTACACATAATACATGCATAACAACGCACATATAATACAAGCCTAGAGCCACAAAAGGATTAGTCCATCACAGGTAATATATAGTTCCTAACAAAGAAATATTGTTGTCCATGCACCATCTCTTCAAGTAATTGAGCCTTGCGGAGGCACTGGGCAGACCGCAGAAGAATTCCCATTGGAATGGATCTTGGGACACCTTGCCCATTGCAAACACTTCAGCACTGTCATGCTCTATCCCACACTCAAAAGCCAGGTCTTGGCACTTCTTGACTGAAAAGTTAGCCTTCTCTTTTTTGGCTTCCATCTTCGCAACTTGTGCTTGTTGGATCACTTGTTAACTGATATCCGCAGACTCAGAGAATTTAGTGACTATCTGCCTCATGTACCTTACCATTGGGTAGTATTACCCAGTGATCTCTTGCGGGTACCTGTACTTGAAGGAGTCGAAACAAAGTCTTCTGAAGCATCATCTCCCCATGCATCTTCAGCAGGCACCTCTTCCACAAAAAAGTCTTGTCCAGGCACAAAGCTTGTGCTTCCATCCACAATGTTACCATGCAACATTTCTTCAAACTCAGCCAAATTTGCAGGAGGGCCATTCTTTAGCTTGTTTGCCCTACAGTAAACCATAGTCACATAAGCGTAAAATTCAGTAAACCATAGAGATTGCATTAAAAAGCATATAATTCAACTTAATTGTGCACTGTCAGACTAATTTTACAAGCAGTAACATCATTTTGGTCCATTAATTGATAAAAATCATGCAAAAAATGGCAATCAGTACTACAACAGAGTCTATTCTCAATCATAATAATACAACATATCACTAAAATACATGTGACAATGTTGCTAGCTAAATGCCATGGTATTTGAACAACAGTATGCAAACCTTTTTACTTAGAAAAAAGACAATGCTGCTAGCTAGCTAAATGCCATGACAATTGACAAGCATATATCCTAGAGAAGTTGTATAAATTCACTTCCTAGCAGTTAGCATCCTAATTTGCTGCTGCAGTACATTCAGTGGTTTATGCAGGGTAATTTAGTTTAGTACAAAATCAGCATATTGCAATCTTAAGAGGTGCACATAAAAGATATACTAGCCATGGTACTATTTATTCAAATTTTCATATAGAACAAATAACACATTGACATATTTAAGTTGGCTTATATTTAACTTTCATACAGTACCTCAGTGTGTGTAGTCCAAAATACAGAATTTGCATCAATACTTCCATCAGGTTTCCACCCTAAACCAGTGTGTGATTGCAAAACTCTCCAGGAAGTGTAAATACTATTAAGTTGGCCTATTTGATTCTTTAGCTGCTTTCTATCATGCATCAATCCAATTTGCACATAATAGCCTTTAGCTATTGCTTTGTAGCCTGCCCCATTCATTTGTCCTCCTTGATGATTTCCTGCTCTAAGTTGCTCAATACACAACCTTAACAATATACAGTTATTGGCGTCAGACCAATTTGCTCTAAATTTGCTCACCGGAGGGCCACCGGAACTGCTTAAGTCCTCGATGTCGTCCACATCATCATCTTCGTAATCAAGGTTGGCGTAGTAGTCGTCACCCAGTGCTAGCGGAGGCCCGGCAGTGCTCGCACCACGACACCCACCGTGGCCACGCTCACGTCGGCGGGGCGCCGCCAGGGCTGGTTGAATTAGCGCCCCGCCGACGGGGTGGCCCCGAGGATGATCGGGGTCACCAAACATGGATCCACCTTGTCCTCCGCGTCCGCAGGTGCCGATGCCGATGCGCCAAAGTGCAGCTGCCTGGCGCGGTGTCGGCCCCCGGTTTTAGAAACCGGAAACCTCATGTGCTTTCCTGTACCAATCCCTGGATCAGTAGTTGGTACACACATACAAAGCGATATCATAACATAGAATGCGTAGAAATAAGGCTAAAGGATTAATTACCTTGAATTAATAGAGCCCAATGGGCCACAATCTAACAGATAAAGCAGTAGCGAAAGAACCATAGTAGGGTCCAGGCAACATGCCCACAGGCAGTTGACTAGGGCCGCGACTTAGCTCACGTTCGATATTTCAGTCTCTTCTCCGGTTCCTGTACTAATTAGTTAAGCAAGGATGA
>CM002487.1:3988649-4028015 GCA_000325765.3 Leersia perrieri | reverse complement strand
TTCAAATTTACGTTTAGTCATCTTCATAAACCGATCAACCACTTTCTCATTGGTTACTTTCTTCATTTCTTCTTTCTCCACATAGCAAATTAATCAATGACTAAAGTGGTCATCACCAATGCGATTGGACAAATAGTTTTTCACAATCTTCATAGCTGAAAAATACCTCTCAACTGTAGCGGTGGCAACCGGCAACACTAATACTAACTTCAAAAGCCGATAGACCAAAGGGTAAAAAATATGTTTTCTTGTCTCCAGCATTTTCTGAGAAAGCTCACCAATAGTCCATAAATTGGTAAATCTATTATCTTCTCATACATCGGCAATGTAGAGGGAAAGATGATGACTAATTTCTCTTAATTCTGCAGGAGGAAAATCTGATGGATACATGTTTGCTAGTCTCACCAAATTATCCACATTGAAATCTTGAAATGAATCTCAAGGACTAAAAGCAGCGGAACAAACTAGCAATTCAGAGGATGTCTCATTGAAACGGTTGTCAATCTCTTGAAGTAGCCAATCAATAACAGTATTAAAGCAATCCACATGGTAATGATGCATATTTGTTATTCTAGATTTCTTCCTTGGCTTTAGTGGATTAACATATGCTTATTCCATTTCCAACTTGATGATGTCATGTTTGTCACAAAAGCAATACACATCATCCAACAATTTTTTCCAACCATTTGTTCTAAGGTCATTCAAGAGAGATCTAGTTGCTCTCACACATTTAATAGCATTGACAATGTCTTGATCCTTCCGTTGCAAAGCTACTGACAATGTGTTTGTGATTATCAAAGTTGTTGACATGAGATGTAGATAAAACACAAAGTCAAATGATTGAAAGTACACTAAAATACCATCTGCTTGATCTCTATGTGAACCATCCCTATCATCATTTGACACAAATTCTAGCACTTTGACAATTGTTGGAAACAAGTCAACCAAACTTTTAGTGTCTTGTAATGAGAACTCCAACGAGTATCTCCAGGCCTTTGAAGGCATTGCTCTTGATTTAACCCGGTGCCAGTCTGAAGTTGTCCACATCCTAATGCCTTAGCAACTTCATCATTATTTATATCTCTAATCATGTCTCTTCTTTTTGATGACCCACCCACAACATTCAATAAGGTAATAAGGTAGAAATCATGCTAAAGAAATTACTGACACCTCTATGTTTTTTAACAATAGCAACAATTACTAATTGAAGTTGATGAGCGAAACAATGAACATAGTAAGTTGAACTACTTTCCCTTTGAATCAAAGCTTGCAACCCATTGAACTCACCTCGCATATTGCTTGCTCCATCGTATCTTTGTCCTCTAACTTGACTCAAACTCAGCTTGAATTTGGCAAATAGTGCATCAATGGAAGTTTTGAGGTGGGAGGAACTTGTCTCTTTAACATGAACCAAACCAACAAAGCTCTCTTTCACTACTCCATAGTTGTCAACATATCGGAAAACTATAGCCATTTGTTCTTTCCAAGATACATCTCGAGACTCATCAACTAGCAAGCAAAAAACATCATGCCTCATTTGTTGGAGAATTTGATCTAAGATTTCATTTGCACAACATTCAACAATGTCTCTTTGGATCTTAGGAGCCACCATGAGATTAGTACTAGATGCATCTTTTCTGGCCACTTTGCCAAAAACTGGATCATGTTCCGCTAAAAGATCACGAATCTCTAAAAAATTCCCTTTCTTGTATGATTCCACAGACTCGTCGTGACCACGAAAAGATAAGCCTAGCTTCAATAATTTTCTAGCAACACTAATTGCTCCATTAAGACGGATAAAATAAGCCTTCTTAGTAGCATAACTTGCTTTTTGCAAATTCACATCAATGTGTTGACTTGTTTTCAATAAAGCATCACATTTTTTCTTTGCTTGATTATGCAAGCTACCAACACCACCTATATGATCTCTTAGTCTATCCTTTCTATGATAACCATTCCAACCAACACTAACAAATGCTTTATAGCCTTCTTCCTTCTTATTACGGTCCCTGAATAAGAAGCAAAAGAAACAATATACTCTATCTTTGGCCTTACTGTATTCAAGCCAACCTCCAAACTCATTAAACCATGCTGCTTGAAAACTTCTATCTTTGTTATAGATAATTGAAATGGGAAACTCATGATCACGAGGTTAACAAGGCCCATTTTCTAAGTACTTTCTTCTTACCCTATCTCTTAGGTTGGGATGTTAATCATCAATTTCTTTCCTCAAGCCTGGATCATACTCAATTGTCTCCTTCCAATTGGCATCATCTTGTCGAAGAGATGAACTTTCTACATTATTGTTGTTTGGTGCTTTTCTTTTTAGATATTTGTCCATAGCAACCTATTCAGGAATCAAAGACCACATGATTTTGTTCAGCTTCTTGTTTGATAAAAAAAGAAAGCATACATCGATATATCGATATATATGATACATCATTGATCCAAGATAAAAAAAATACCGGTAGTTTAATTCAGCACTTCCCCCTACATAGCTCTCCCCTGTCCAGGCTGAGGGCAAGCCAACAGGGCCGCAGGGGGCCTCAGGCAGTCAGGCCTCACAATCACGAACTCAATCAAGCTGAAAGAAGTGAAAAATAAAATTAAGAAAAAGTAGAAGCAAGCAAGAGGGAAGAAACAATGTTTTGAACTCTTGATTTTTACCTTCAAATTGGGGGATTAGATCCTGATGGTGTGTGAAAAAAATTGGAGTGATGATTGATGAACTGATGTCCCTGCTAAATGAAGAATGCCGATGTCTGATGATTGCCGGCAAATCAGCGGCCGGGCGACGGATGGCGTCGCAGCCTCGCCGGATCACGGCCAGGTGACCGAAGGCGTCGGCGCGTCGCGGTGGCCTACCGCCTGCGGCCGGCGTGGTCGCGTCAGCCGGCGCCGGCGCCGGCGGTCGGCGTCGTGGGCCTCGCGGCGGCCAGCGGCGACGAGCAGCACGAGCCAACGGCGAATCGTATCGGAGACGAGGCGGAGCCGCGGAGGCCGGAGTCGCTAGACGTCGGGATGCGTGCGATGAACAAAGACGAGGAGTCGACTGTCGAGGCCAGTGGCGAAATAAATCGACCGCATTGGGCATCGTGTCCTCCTTCCGGAGGAAGCCTCGCTATTTATTTTTTGGCCTTTTCTTAGCTGCAACTGCCGGCTGGGCCTTGTATTTGGGCTGACAAGTGACAAACGGAGGAGGGGGGTTCCTTTAGTTGGACCAGGGGTTCCCATGTGGAGAATATATGGGGATAAGAGGCTGATTCTAATTTTGGGTCGGGTGCCTGGGAACCCCCCGGCCCATTGGGCTCCGCCCTAATGCACTCCCTTCGTCATTGAATGCAAGATTTTGCATATATATATTTGTATAGGCAAGATCAAGAACGGAGGCAGTAGGTCAGTAGGCGTGGATGATCACAGGCATCACAAGCACTAGAGAAAAGATGACACAAACCAGCTCTTCGGTTCTACAGGCACATTGGGCCAACTGAAACCAATTGCAAGAGTAAGTGAGCAACCCAAAAAAAAACCCATTAGGATTCTGATAGAAAAACCAGCCTGGTTAATTATTACTTTCCATGTATAGGGCTATAATGGCCCATGTAGTAAGCAATATCAGGCTAGATCAACAACCAGTACAAATATATCCTACGAAAACCCTCCATCCCTCAGCTGCCATGTCGCCGGTGGCGTACTGGAAACGGCGTCGACGGTGACAACCACTGGGCTTCTCACCACATGCTTCCCTGACACCCACCTCAGGCTCGCTTCCACCGCCACTGGCTGAATCCCCTTCCTCACTTTCCCACTCACCGTCACCGTGAACGTCTTCTTCTCCCCAACCTTGGAGAATACCAGCTTCTCCGGCGAAACCCGCACCGTCACCTCCAACCCAGCCGGAACCGTCACGTTCGCCGTGTACGTCGAATCGGCCGGCCCGACATTCGTCACCGTCCGGTTCACCGTCGACGACGACTGCGTATCGGCATCCAGCGGCACGGTGATCGTCGGGTAATTCAGCTGTGGTTCCGGCAATTCGGGGAGATCTTCACATTTTAGGCTCGAGTTGCGCACGATGATGGATAGGGCGTTTTCACCAAACACCGTGCAAATGTAGCTCGCGTAGTCGGCGACGCCCATGTCGTAGACAAGTCCCGGATCGGCGGCCCGTGCCGGGATGACGTGGCCGGCGCCGGTGAGGAACACCGACGCCGTCGCGTGCCGCTCGTCGAGGATCGGGCCGCCGGTGTTGTCGACGACATCGGATGTCGTCAAGATTGCCGACTTGATAGCCGCCGGCGACCAGTCTAGGTGCACGCTCTTGACGAGCGCCGCGACGCCGCTGACATGCGGCGTCGCCATCGACGTGCCGGATATGACGTTGAAACCAATCTTGCTAAGCGAGGATGGCCACGCGGCCAGGATGTTGAGACCCGGCGCGAGGATGTCCGGCTTGAGGATGCCAGGGGCGATGACGCTGGGCCCACGCGACGAGAACGCCGCGACGGCCGGCGCCGGACGAACACCTAGCAATGTCGACGTCGTGGCGTTGTTGGCCGCCGCGGCGAGCGTCGCCACCGGCTTCTCCGTCGACGTCGCGTACTTCTCGATGCTGTCGCCGTCGGCCACCGTCACCTGCACGACTCCCGAGCCGAAGTCGCGGAGGATGATCGTGTAGCCGAAGATCGATGGGTTCTTCAGAACAATTCCGGCCGCGCCGGCGCGCTTCACGGCGTCGACGAAGGCCTTCTGTTGCGACGACGCTGTGTTCAAGCTCAGCTGGCACAGCACGATCTTGCCGTTCACGGTGGTCGTGTCCACGTTGTCGCAGTCGTTTTGGTAATTCGAGTAGAGCAGAGGATGCGACGACGAATTACTGATGGTTGTGCTTGTAGTTGTCGAGTGAAGTGCCTCGCCGGCGACGAGCTTGCCGTCGCCGAGGCGCGTGTCGGCGGAGAAGCGCCGATCGACGGTGCCGGCGGCGACGGTGAGAAGCCACGGCGCCTCGTTGCTGAGCGTCCCCAATTCGGGACCTTTATTGCCGGCCGCGCACACGACGGTGATCCCCCTCGACACGGCGGCGAACGCGCCGATGGCGATCGGGTCCTCATCGAATCTGACAGCATCGTTGCTCCCCAGCGAGAGGGAGAGCACATCGACGCCGTCTTTGATCGCCGCGTCGATTCCTCCTAATAACGCCGATCCGCTGCATTTCCCCTGCGCGTTGCACACCTTGTACATCGCGATGTGGGCCCCGGGCGCGACGCCGGCGGCGGTGGCGGTGGCGTTCGCGCCGGCGCCGTCGACGAAGTTGCCGGCGGCTGTCGATGACGTGTGCGTGCCGTGCCCCGCGCCGTCGCTGGTGTCGTCGTCGCCGTAGAGAGATTTTGCGCCGATGAGCTTGTTGTTGCATCGGGCGGAGGAGGAGCACGATCCCTTCCACCTCGCCGGCGGCGGGGACACGCCGTCGTCGGCGAAGGAAGGGTGGGAGGCGTCGATGCCGGAGTCGAGGACGCCGACGATGACGCCCTTGCCGTAGCCGGAGTCCTTCCAGAATCCGGCGGCGTTCCTGCTCAGCCCGAGGAACTCCGGCGTGTGTGTCGTCATCAGATGCAGCGTCGGGTCCGGGAACGCGCGCACGAATCCTTGTTTCTTCGACATGGCGGCGAGCTCGCCGGCGGTGAGACGCGCCGCGAAGCCGCTCGCCGCCTCGCTGTAGGAGTGGATGAGCTGTGGCTGGTCGTCGGAGTCGGAGAGATCGCTTAGCGGCAAGAAAGATTCATGCCACCGGTGGTGATCGTCGTCTTCGGCGACGGCGTGGCCGAGCGGCGGCTCGACGAGAACAATGTAGGTTCTACGATATGAAGAATTAATGATGTTTTTGTGTGAGGTTGTGAAACCTGGATTGATGTAGCAGAATGCAGTTTTAGACGATAGCAAGACTGTGAGCAGCAGAACAAGTCGGAGAAAAGAAGCCATGGTTTGCCGCTTGCAAGAGGATTGGAGTTGCAGCAATGGTGTAGCTGCTGTATTTATAGACGCATGGATGGATGGCATGTTGTTTTGGCAAGATGCTATTAGCTGTATCAATTATGTTCATCCATGAACGAATCCAATTCACGGTCATTAGTTGCAGCCACATCCGTCTAGGATTTGGGAGGAATGCATTAATTAATTTCGTGGGCGTATCATATGGCATTCATTTCTGGAGATGTGATATTTGGGTAGAAATGCATCCTCTTGCAGTAATTGAAATGCAACCCATATCCATGTTTCGGCATGAACCTAGACGAGTTTACTTTCTTTGTAATATTTTTGCACCTCAATTCAGTCTGTAGGAGTGCATCATAGGCCAAGTATGGAAAGGAGGTAATCGAGGACCCAATTATGTCAGCCAGTGAATGTCTCAAAGATCAGATAAGTTTGCACGCATATTGTCATGGGCCAGTGGATGTCTCGAAGATCAGATAAGTTTGCACGTAATTGCCATGTGAATTCCTCCGTTCCAAATTATAGGGCATATTTTGTCTTGTTAGAATAAAGGTTTGTTCAATAAAATCATCATTAAAAAATTATGACATAAAATTGATGTTGTTAGGTTCATATTCGAAGCTACTCTTTTATAATCATATTTTCTCATCTAAGAAAACCATATCTTAATGAGAAAATTATAAATCAAACATTTGTCCTAATGAAATGAAATAGGTCATATGATAATTTGGGACAAAGGAAGCAAAACATATGGGCAAACATTTATGGTGTCGGCACCTGGGAATGGAATTCCTGAATACCTGAAGCGTATACAGTACTGGTCTCATAATCAGTGGCTAGTACGCATCCACAATATTTTTATCACATCCATACAATATACATGACAAATAAATGGATAAAGTGGTTCTCTTAACTTGACGGTGCAATAGTCATACACGAAAGCTAGCCCTACCGGCTAAATAAAAGAGTTCAAACGCAGCGCAACAGATACAAGATACAAAAGTTCTTCAGTGTGCCCATCTACCAAACCACACAAGCAACTTACTAGGAGTTACCCTAGAAAGAACCATCCTCAGAGACTCCGGAACCCGGCGCAAAGTAGTCGTCGCTAAGACATCTCACAATCTGCATCCTCAGCTAAAAACAACAAGAGATGGATCAATACACGAGGTGTTGGCAAACCCTACCAAAGCCTTGGGAAACTTATTACTCCTTGCAAGCTTGATCAAATGAGGGCTATATTTGTGGACTAGTTCTTAGCATAAAGCAAATTTAATTTGCAATAATAATAAGAATAGATTGCAACGGAATTTGTAAAATAATAAGTAAACAACAATAGTAGTAACATGAATGAATAATCATAGTACCATTCTTGTGTCCTCCATGGCAACAAGTAAATGTTTCATGCTCAAGACCATTCTGGGCGAAATCATCATTTTCCAACATACCCAATAAAATCATTTAAGTAAAATCACCAACATTATACTTTGTATCATTTCAGCAAGTCGCCCATGACCGTAAGCACGGTTAATCGATTAGTTTAATACTCCTGTAGAGTTTGTGCACTGTACCCACACAACACGAGCTAGCAACCATATCAACTATGTCACGTGATACCAACCGGTACCGTTTTGCTAGCCTATGACGAAGCCACTATATTGCTCAAAGATTAACCTCGCACGAGCACGGAGAGTGTTTCTCCACATTGGCCATGAACCAATGTTGCTAGGAAAGGTGGGCCCCATCCTAATCCTAACACCGCAAGGCAAACACATCCGTCAACTTATGAGGCACAACCCATTATATTGGATATGCCTAGACGCCAAGGTATATGCCCAACAACTGTTCCCATAGGGACACTCCTATGGACCATCGCTTTCGCTTGGACTAGTCCCTACTACTCTGGCCTCCTAGTGCATGGTTAAGTAATAAGCAACATAATAACTAAGGTTATCCCATAAATAACATATGTGGTTGCGCTGTAAATCTTAGTTGGTGACACATAGTTCGGTACTTCGGTGCTTAATTGACTCGGGCGAACACTCCCCCTATCGGCGTGCAACTACTACCATATGCACACCGCTTGCCACCCAAGTCTAAAAATCATCATTTCAGTTTTCATAATTTACAAGTAATAGAGGTAATCCCCTCTAGAAACCATTTTAAAATAACCAAGTTTAAAGAGTGAATAATATGCCATTGGTAGTCAACGGAAATTTTCTAAGCATGGCTAAGCAAGTAGCTATAGACCCATAGTAGTAGCTCGGATATACCACATGGTGCATAGAAAAGCACATATATCCAACCTAGGGTTTTCAATAGCGAAGGTAATCAATATAACAAGGTAGTTAATGCAACAATTAGGTCATTTCTACCAATACCCATATTTATAAATCATCGCATGTAAATTATAAAATAATAAAGCACTTTTGCAAAATATAGGAATCAACATGATCGAATGAGGATTGAATAGGGCTTTTCTTGTCCTGGTCCTCCACACCCTCGTTGACAATGAGCGCGTCGTCCTCTATTAAATTTAAACGTACATACAAATAAAAATCCAATAAAACTCCAAGTAAAAATAATGCTTCATGATGCATGAACATTTTCAATGTATAGAGTTTGATTTTATATGAATTTAGGAGAAAGAATCACATAAATCCGACATCATATGCAAAAGTTATTGCGGTCTAAAGATTTAAATACAATTAATATGGACACTATTAAAATTTAAATTAGTGAGAAATTTACAGAACAGTGGCATCGATTTTTAGTTTATGGTATTAAATAGAAAATTATTATGAATCTAAAAAAATTTGGTTCACCTCGAATGGAGTTAAAATGAATTTTCTATGATTTTCTAAATTTCCAGCCATTTGCAGTACAAAAATAATTACGCCAATTTAATTTCTCTATTAAAAATTCTAAAATTGGAAAGCGTACTTCTTATGATACATTTTACTGAAAGGAAAGCGTACTTTATTTTCTTTGGTCCAAACCCTAAAGTGTAATACGTCTTGTGTGTATGGAAACGTATTTTTGTTTTTTGCGGTTTCTCTTTTTCTGTTGTGGGGTCCGTATGTCAGTCTAACAACACTGCAAATTGTTTTCTGCATTTTACGGAAATTACGGATGGGTCCCTGTCTTCTTCCTCCAGCGTCTACCGGCGGCGCAGCAGGGGATGGCCGCCGGCGGCGGCGGTGTGTTCTGAACGACGGCGACGGCGGTGCTACGGACTACGGAGACCCAATTAAATGCTAGGGGAGAGGCTAGGGACTATGGAGATGCTCGTCGAGCGCTTGGTTTCGGCGGAGACGGCTTGGAGCGGCGGGCCGACGTGAGCCCGAGGCGGCGGCGGTTTTCCAGCGAAGGATTCGCTCAGGAACACACCGTTCCCGTCGTTGTAGGGCACCATTTGCTTTGATGTTTGGTGGGATGAACGAGTAGAGTTTGGGTGATGTGCAAATGGTCTCGGGGGCGGCTTTTATAGAGCGGGGAAGCGAGGAACGCGCCGGGCGGCAGGCGAGGAATCAGGAGAGGGACGGCGTCGGCTTTGCAGGCGAGGAACGCGGCGTGCAGCGCGTTGGGCAGGGGAAACACCGGCTTTGCAGCCTTGACTCCAGGAATCCCGCGCTCGATCTTTCGGTCGGGATGACGTCCACGGCGTCCAGTCCTCACTTCGCACGCGAGGTGCTCGATCGAATGTCGACAAGGGGAAGCTGAGAGTTTGGGGAATTTTTTCCAGGGTGATACAGGGCTCTAAATTTTGTAAAACTTTTACTGGGAGTTCATGGTAACTTGGAGCCCGTTTTGTAATTTATTTTTGGATTTTTTTTCATGCGTGAATAAAATTTGAAAATTCGGGGAAGTTTACTAATTTAGTAAATTTAAATTGAATCGATTCCTTTTTGTGATTTTCATTTGAGGATATTCTAAGTTATAACATCAACACAATTTTACATATTGTAGTTATGGTGTGTAGTCCTAATTATAAATGCAATATGATATGCAAATGAAAAATGATGTGGATACTGTCATACTGGAACATGTGTTATATGCCTAGATTGGTTGGTTGTTTTGGATAACAACTTGTGGCTAGTGATGTATTGAATTGGCCAGTAAACCTATGATGTAAATGAACCTATTAGAGAGTGATTTGTTGATATAACTGAACCTGTTTTGATTAGTGAATCCATGAATTTTTTGTTGTCTGAATCTGACACCGATTGTATTTAGACAGGCTGAATTTGGTTATTAGCTCATCTATAATCATTCTACTGTATTGGATGGTTTGGATATTAAATGGGCTACATATATATCTTTATATATGTGGGCTAGATATAAATGTTGGTCCTATATGAGTTTTTGAAATGGGCTTGGCCCACTTGTTATACAATAAATTTGGACTGAAAAAAAATATACAATTGCTATGCCTTAAAATGATTGGGCCTAATTTTAACCCGACTTGCAATTTAGCTTAGCTCATAAACATGTTACCCACTACAAGGCCCTTAAAAAGGCATAAATTATTTTATGATGTTTGTTGGGCTAGATAATGATCAAAACTAGTTGATATCCCACGTGTTGCTGCGGGACAACTATATAAATTGAAACATGTAATTTCTGAGAGCACATGCATTGGATATATGCTTCACATCAATATTTTATTCTGTAGAGGGAAAATGAAAAATAGAACATCAAATCAGTAGAATTTGGTCTAAAAAATAAATAGAAGAGGATGCATAAGGTGCATAAATAGAATAAACCATGAAAATCTATAGGATAAGGAGGTAGCAGATTAGGTAGAAAATACAACTATTTAGAGAGTAAGAAATATTGTACTTTGATCGATCATAGTCACATCATGCACAGATCCAAATCAAATATAATTGATGTAAATTTGTCAAAATGGAATGGTCAACATGCTGAGAAGTTTGACCTACACATGCTATTGACACAAATAATGGGTAATGCATTTGGATAATCTGAACCGACACACGTGATAAATTTTTCATGATTAAAAGGTGTAAGATCTCATTGACCTGGTTGTGATAAACAACTATTTGACAACAAAGAAACAGATATATAGTACAATAACTATGTATATATCCTTTTAAAAAGTAGTTGTAAATAAATTAAGCACGTAAGTATTATCTAGGAAACATGATTACCTTAAGAGTTGATAAAAGAACATTTTTTTGACATGGGTGAATAAAAGAATTGTATAGACACCATTCTATGAAGTTCAGACTAAAAAACCCATGAAGATTTGGACAAACCTTTTTGATAAGATGTCGATGGTCAAATGTCAATGAATAAATGATCCCTCAATCGTAGATATTTTCAATACCTCAAGCCAAAAAAGCCATGGAATACCATAAGCTAATTTCATTAGTAGCAAGACATGCATATGTTTTTGGTAAAGAACATGGAACTGCATTTTCTTAAAAGAATTTTAGGCAAGAGAATTAGAGATAGATACGTTATGTCATGCATGTATGGCTGCCGCAAGTAGCAGTGCAAGTGCATGAACATTCTTACACTTGATCGCCGTAACTTCCCGCTTCGTCATAGATGATTGATCCCACATGCCAATAAAAAAATTTGATCGAGCATGTTAACCATGGGAAATCCAAGACGACGGGCACAAGGGAGATGAGGGAGAGGAAGATGCAGTTACCAATAGATGTTGGCACGAGCATGTGGAGTGTGGTTGATGAATGGAAATCACAACGTAAATCCATAATATATGTATTGACATATACTTAATGCATTCATAGGTAATGAATGAGAAATTAAATGCAATTTATTTGTGGCTGCAAATGCAAGCCATTTCTGCATGGTTGTTCAATGAATGGCTGAAATCCCCTCTCCTCTTACTACACATGTCAACAGATCGCAATTTGATCGGATTGATTGGACGGCTCAAATTATGCAATGATGTGGCCTCTTACAAATCCAACTTTGTGGGTGAAGTATATAGGAAGAGGAGATGAGCATCATAAATTTAATGACGAAAGAAGGATCATCGCTAGATTAATGACGTTATAAAACATGATTAGAGATGTATAACATGTGACGTTTAAAATATGACTTTTTTTCTAGTTTTTATGACGTAAAGAAAACATCACCTATCATAACATTTCTTATAGTGAGTTTCGTACTCTAGACATGGTGTCATATCTAGTGAAGTGTAATGGACAAATATGTTTAGAGTAACTATGGGCAAAGGGATCCAAATCTATGTAGTACTAAATTAAATCATGATTCATGTGTGTCTCCGCGATTGGAGTCTACGGGAAGTTGCTACCGACTCTATTTGTTAAATGTGTATTTAATGCTTATAACTTTGTTTCAAAATCTCTTTTATAAAATAGATTAGATTTGATGATGGAGTATGAATGACGATGATATAGGAGTTTTAATATAGAATAAGCATATATAATATTGGATTATCGAGTTATGCATCTATATTTTATTTTAATGGCTTGTTGAGTACAAAAGTACTTGTCCTTGCTATATATCCTCCTTGTATAGATCCTTCAGGTGACTACATAAAGGTAATTATAACTATATCTCTGTTTCAATCTTTAAAGTGGGTAATTATTTAGGAAAATAAGAATTTGTTAAGTAATAATCCAATGTCTTGCACTTCTCTACAGTGATAAAAGTGTAGGCCATCACACTGCTCCTGTACATGTGTGTATCAACTTCATTAGTAAGCTAATTTAACGGTTTTTTCTCCTAAATACTCCATCCCAAAATATATGACACCATTTACTTTTTGAGATACATTTGACTGATTGTCTTATTTAAATTTTTTTTGCAATATGTAAAACAATATATCATATTTAAAGTACATCAGTATACTAAACTAAATCATAAAAAATAATTAATAATTACGTAAGTTTTATAAATAAAACAAATGGTCAAATTTATTAAAAAGTTAATAGTGTCATATATTTTTGGGAAGAAGGGAGTACATAACCTATCTGATGTGTGATCCGATTATATATCTTTACAATAAATCTCTATCTATGATTATATTCTGATAAAATAAACATATACATATGTTCATACCCTTTTAAATTCGATGCTTCATGCACGAAAGAGGACTGTTTCAATAAATTTTCTGCTGTGTTTCTCACTATTCTCAAATGTTTCATTGGCTAGACTTTATTTTTTTTGAACTTGGCTAGACTTTTGTTTACAATATAGCTCTGATGTTTTACTGACGGTAACCGTAACATTTTGACTGCCCTGTTTTATTGCACTATATTATTCGTCCACGTGGGAGATTTAGACTGAGTCCAACTGCACGAAGCAGCATTTCGAGTCCAACGGTTTGCAGTTAGGCATCCCTTAGTTGCTTCCCATGTTTTCGCCAGAGTATTCATGTACTTAATTTGGATTTTTAGATCACTAGTTGCCTGCCTGCGATAGTCAATACAGTTAGTGCATGGGCAATAGAAAGTATATATTATCAAGCTATAGTCCCAATCTCAATCCATTACTATTTTTTTTTCAATGAAGAAAATAAATTCAGATCTTGATCCCATTATATATTAAGCTACAATATCTCGTGCCAATTATTTTTTTAGAAAACGTCAACTGCTAGCTTGCTGATACTACGTGAGTTGCGT
The DNA here is from genome assembly GCA_000325765.3 of Leersia perrieri. Taxonomy (NCBI): domain Eukaryota; kingdom Viridiplantae; phylum Streptophyta; class Magnoliopsida; order Poales; family Poaceae; genus Leersia; species Leersia perrieri. The sequence goes on along the minus strand of CM002487.1, from coordinate 4,014,381 downwards.
ACGTGTACATGTGCCCATATCATTTTAGATAATATTAATTCGTACATAAGCATAGATATATATACACACAGGTATCTCGCAGGTGATCGAATTAGCTAGCTTATTAGCAATGGAAGAAGAGTGCCGTAATGGCGAGATGTCTCCTCCATGGACGCCCGCGGAGAACGAGGAGTTCCTCCGCATGCTCAGGGATGCAAAACAGAGGTGCCTTCTCTCTCTCTTTTTTTCGCATAATACTACAATATATTTACACGCACTTACCTATATTACCCTCTGTTTCAGATTGTAAGACGCCCTACTAGAGAGGTAGGACGCCTTACAATTTAAAACAGAGTAGAATAATTCTATTTAAATATGTTAATGTGTGTGTTTGAATTAAGCCTTTAATTGTTGCATCAAGGCTTGGGTGGCCAGCGCCGGAGAAGGTGGAGATCGAGTTCCACCGCGTGAGCGTGCACGCGCCAGCGCACGGCGGCCAGCGATTGCCTCCGACATTGCCGAACGCCTTCCTGAACGGGGTACAGGTATGACGTTACATGTGTAAATGAGGAATAAGGCAGCGAAGAGTCATTCATTATACGTAGGCTAGGAGTAAAAGACTGGATCGAAACCCTTCCTCCGAGTCGCCCCACCCCCTAGGCCGACACAGGCGGCGACACCCCGCACCGCTCCCACCAGCACCCTCCCTTTGCCGCCTCGCCGCCGCCCAAGCGGCCGCCGGCAAACCTGGTCGGCCACAAGGATGGCGGCGGCAGGACCTCTCCCCTCCTCTTTTCTCGGCGTCCACGACGGCGGGGGCGTTGCGGTGACCCGGTTGGTGGCGGCCAGATCTGCCTCTGGATCTGGCGCGAAGGCGGTGGCTGTAGCAGCTGTTGTTGGTGATGGTGCACCGGCAGCGGGAGGCGACGGCAACGTGGCGACGGCCAGTGTTGTTTTTTCCCTGTCTCAGTGTTGGAGTGCCAGATCCAGGGCACTGGTTCGGCCCTCTGGCTGTCGCAGGCATGGATCTGGTGCTTAGGCGCTGGGGCCGGCGACGGGCGTTGGTGGCGGCAGCTATGGTTGTTCGTCCGATGGTGGCATTTCACTAGCGGCGGTGGGCCTTGATCTGTGGTCCAAATCCGAGGCGCCGGGGCGGATGCTGGGCCGTCGCTCGCGCGGATCGAAGGCTGAGGCGCCAAGGTCGGTGAGGGCTGCTGCCGGCAGCGGCGACGGCCGTTGTTGCTGCTGGGGCGGTGGAGTGTCCCTCGGTTGGTACTAAACCGAGACGCCGGGGTGACCAGCTTGTCGTCGCCGACGTGGTTTTCTGTCAATCCTGGGGACGAGCTGACGGTCGAGCGGCAGTGACTTCGATGATGTTTGCTGGTGGCTGGTTGGCGGTCGCCTGTCCTTGTTTTTGTTTCCAGATCCAGGGCACTGGGGCGTTCTTCGTTGCCGGCGCGGTTCTGTCAGGTGCAAGGAGGCTGCTTGTAGCGGCGGCGGTGGTTGCTATGGTCAGGTCCCGGTGTTCTTCCTGTCTATTGGCCATGTCTTCCGGGATGGCTGCAAGGATGCGTAGTTCGGCAGGTGCGGGTGTACAGGTTTTGTTGTGCAGGTGTCGAATAATGACATGATATATAAAGAAGTTGTAGAACTCGACGTAACTTTGTAATTGAAAAGATATTAATTTGACATTGTTTTATGCCCATATTTGAATTTTTTATTTGATGGGGTCTATTTTTTTATGTTGTGTTACCAGTTTGTTGATGAGCACTTTTGGCATGTTAATTAGCTGGGTCGTGCCTATTTCCATTCGGAACCCATCTTGAATACATGACATGTCATGATCTTTTCTTTTAAAAAAACACACAGTACAAACGTTGGCGTTCATATCCGCTACTCATCCTACGAACACGCATGTACACCCTATCTCTATTAGCATCTTGGAATACTTTTGATGGGTACGTTGCCTACTATAAAAGTATTATTTATAAATATGGGCACCTATGTCAAATCTGAGATTTGAACCCGGGTGGGCAGGCCGGTTCCCCAGTTGATACCTAACTAGTAGTTGAGCTACGCTCACTTTACGACCTATTATTTGTTACTTAGTTGTTCTACTTATAATGTTTAATACCAGGTGGTAAGACCATTTTATTGAGTATTGCTAGTTTTGGAGTGCATTGTACTAGATGCTAGGTTATATATGGGGGCAGCCGGCCAGCCACGTATGGGCATGTTGCTTTCGGGTGCGTTCAATGGACTCTGCCCACGTGGTAGGCCCAATGTAGGTTACATTATTTTGAAAAAGAAAAAATATAGTGTTTACTTTATGTCACACAAATAGTTAAATATTTATATGTATTATACCATGTAACTATTTACATGTATCAATTTTATATACCATATAATATTTATATGCACAAACTTAATGTTATGTATCGATAGACTACATTTAGATCATATCAAATTTTGGTGTTGGTATATTTGGTATTTTATTTCTATATAAAGTTCCGTGGTATATTTATGTGTGTGTATACTTACCCGAAAAGAAAAGAAAGAAAAGAGGACGGGAAACAGAAAAGGGGGGAGGTGGAGAAGGCGCGGGGGGACACGTAGGGCTGTCGTCGTGCAGCTGATCGCTAGCTAACGTTTCTGTTTTAGAGCTCATTCGTTTCAAAAGAATTGCAAAGAAAGATAATAGGAATAGGAATCGATACTAAACTACCATTTATTTTATAGGAACGCACCAAAGAAGAAGACAAAATTGGTCTTAGACCACCAAAAATTTCAAACTTTTGCTATATACCACTAAAAGTTTCCAGTTTCCGGTGCTTTAATACCACTGAAAGTTGGCTCCATTACCAATTTTACCATTTCCGTCCAATTTTATGGTTTGATAGTTAATAATGACAACTTTACCCCTTGGATTAAGATAAATGAGGCATGTGCCATCCTTACATTCCGCCGGTGATCTTTCATCATCGGAGCTGGCCAAAACTCCTCGCGTGCGCGCTGCTGCTCGCCAGGCGCCGTTGCTCCTCGACTGCACATGGGCAGCTTGCTGGGCGTCATGCTCCTCGTGTGTGCGCGGCCACTCGCTAGGCGTCGTGCTCCTCGCGTGCGCGGCCGCTCGCCGGCGCCGTGCTGAACCCATGCGCCTATCCGCGCCGTCGCTCGCGCGCGCATGCCGTTCTCAACACTGGGCGTGGTGCGCGCGGCCGCTCGCCGCCACCATGCTGAACCCGTGCCCCCGTCCACGCCGTCGCTCGCGTGCCGTGCTCAACCCTGTGCGTCGTGCCCGCTGCCGCTCCCCGCTCCGTCTGCCGCACAGATAAGAGAAAAGAAGCAACATGTACAGGGGTAGTATAGTCATATCTACTACGTGTTCCAGTAAAAATAAAAAAGAAAAAAAAATTATAAGGTAACGATAGTGGCATAAAACTTTAACAGACCAAACTTTCGGTGGTACACTTACGAACCTTTCAGTGGTATATAGCAAAAATTAGAAACTTTTGGTGGTCTGAAACCAATTTTGCCAAAAAAGTTATAGGAAAATTTCCAACTCCTTCATTTTCAGAGGAAAAGCATAGGAAAAAAGAATCCATAAACAATTCTTTGGTTTGGTTGCTCAATAGCCATAGGAAAAAATTTCTTTGTTTTCCAATCGACGTGCATTCTTGTAGTATTCCTATACTTTTTCTATTTATGTGTTTTGAAAATCCTATGAAACGAATAATCCCTTATGGTGTTAAAAAATCAGCATCCTTTTGGGCTACTTATTAATTAAGCGCGTATTGGTTTTTAGATGAGTAAATTTCAAAAAATCCTAGGTTTCACGGCATCAATAACACAAAACCACATGTTTTGTTTTGTTATTCGTTTCAACTTTTAAGGAACCCCCATGTTTGGGGACAAAATATTACAAGAAACCCCATATTTACGTAAAATACTCATATTTCATATATATGTGATTATTTTTACCCAAATTCACATTACTTGACTCAAAATACTCATCTCACTCATCTACTTTATCTTTTTCTTCCCAATTTTTTAGTGAAGTATTGAAATAACATAATATAATCCGATTAAGTGGAGTGGCATGATAACAGGTCAAACATATCGACAAACATTCAAACTATCCATGATAAACGCCGGTTGAAAATCACCTGTCATGTATGTATACTCAAAAATATCTCATACATTTTTTTACGTTTACTATAGATACAAATATTAGCTAAATGGATAATATAAGCTTATTTCCAGGTTTCTTGAAACATTTTACACCAAAACATGTGGTTCCATGAAACAAATTATGAAACTCTATGGTTTTGCGTTACATGTGCCTCAAAAGCTAGGATTTGTGAAATTTACTCTTTTTATGATTTGTATATGATTCAGAGTTTATATGGAATATGATTCAGAGTAAATATCATACATTTAAAAGTATCATTTTAATATGTTTTTTTGTTTTATGTTTTTAGATTGCGTTGAAGCAGTCAAGATGGTAATTAATTTAGTGGATGAAACAGTGTATTGTCAGAATATTTTGTGTACTTTTGTGAATTTATAATTATTTGCCTATAAACCATCAGAATTTGTAGAATTAGAAGAAATGCATTTATTATTTCTACTTACTACTAATTGTTTTGCTATTCTCAGTTTTAATTTATTGCCTGTCTTATTTGTAAGAATATTTCACATCTACACTTTCCTAAACCAGCAAGATTTACATATTTTCCATATAAATTTTTTATATGGAAAATCGAAATACCTCTACAAGTTCCTTCTCTTCCACCGTTACGCCACACAACTTTTTTTCAGTGAGAAGAGATGATATTTTAATTACTCAATAGAGTTATTACAATCACGATCAAGCAGCTTACCCCCCTCCACCCCAACAAACTAATTTGGTTCTCCCTCCGTTCCAAAATATAAAGCACATGTATTTCAAAATATAAGGTAGGTATTAATTGTATTTCTATATGTATTGGTAATACAATAAACTAAAACAAAATATAAGGAGTACTATGGCATGTATTGGCTAGTTTGTATAAAGTAAATATATGATTAAATATTTTTTTAGTTTTTATGTCTAAGATGGTTGTGCCTTATATTTTGAAATGGAGGGAGTACGTAAGAGGCATATAGCTTAATTAACTTCTCTTCTAACTCTCACTGCATCAAATTTTCATAATTTTCAATCACTGCTTAATTTTCTCGTCATTTATTATTAAAGTAGATTAAATTCCCCGTGAGCTGTGTGTCTCCGATATGCTTTCTCCTTCAAACAAAATGTGCACATTGGGGAATGGTGCAAACCGCCACCTGTATGTAGCTCCTTTCCAGATGACAGAACCTAGGGATCAAACGACCTATAACACTCTCAACTTGTTATTAAGCCCGTGTTCGTTTCGATGGTTAATTTGGCCGATCGACAGAAAGGGAACAGTGTTGTTATTAGCACATGATTAATTGAGTATTAGCTTTTAAACATAAAAACAAATTAATTTGATTTTTTTAAAGAACTGTCATATAACTATTTAAAAAACACCATTAACATCTAGGCGGTGGGTCACCCACTAACTACCAACTGGTCGGACTAGTCACTGACTAGACTAGTTACTGATTTATCGGTTTTCTAATATATAAAAGAAAAGATTCTCATGACAAATTGATAAGTAGATATTCAATTTTAATATGTTCAATACCAAAAATTTAGAATTTTTAGCAAATAAAATATATATTATTTTATTACTGAAAGAAAAAACAAGTACAAAGAAAAGTAGAAAACGGACTAGAGTGCTGGAGGGTGTAGGAGACGGTAGTGCTATACTAGCCAGCAAGAGCGAGAAGAAAGAGCGGCAGCGCTGAAGAGGGGAGAACATAGAGCAGCTTGGAATTAAAGTGGATGGAATACCATAGTTCGCATATTTTAGGTGGGCCACACCAATTTAACATTTGCTAGTTAGCATATATAATTGATTAGCCGCTGAACCGACTCTACCCACTAGTCAACTAGGTTTGACCAACTAATTTACCGTTTTTCCCGTTATTACGCCGGTGACCGACCGAAAACAAACTAATCACTTACTAGTCGGACTAGACAAACACTACTTAAGCGTGTGCACGAAAGAAAAGAAAAACACTCATTTCTGCCGAAATGCTTCTGCCGAGCATGCCCTAAGTCAACACAGTCAACAAGCATCCATGTGCTTGGGAGGCTGGGGGCCATCGTGCGCCAAGTCACGATCTCTTTTTTTAGAATTACACAGTACAACGCAGATAATCATAATACAACGCACACTCACCCCTATGAGCACACGCACGCAAACCCTACCCCTATGAGCACCTCCGAAGACTGGGTCGAATCTTGAGATTGACGAAGTCACCACGGGCGTCTCGCTGTCGACGAATACGTCGCTTACCACTGAAAGCACAGAACCGTTAAATCCTGGAAAATTCGTTTCCACGGGGAATCGAACCCAGGACCTCAGATGCTACTAAGGCTTTTGTAACCACTCCATGTTATATAGTAGTACATTCCAAACTAAACCATCCCATGGTGTTGACAAAAAAACCCTCTTAGAGAACATATATGTAAGGTTTATTTTGAAAATTTATTAGGATAGTGTTTTAAAAGGAGCACGCGGTATATTATTTTTGCTGGATTTTTTTTTTTGAAAAAACGTTGTATTAATTATCTCTCTGTCTCTGTCTAGGGTTTGGCAGAATCTGCTTGTATGTGTGCAACAAGAAAAAAGACGATAAAAATTCTAGAAGGGGTGAGCGGGACAATAAGGCCATCAAGGTAATTTACATACGTGTTTGACTTTTCCATGATAAATGTTAAGTACAAAAAGGTAACAATGACAATAAATGGAAATAAGTGATCGAACAAGCTAACAAAACTTCAATAGAAATATCATAAGTTGGAAACAATTTTGTCAATTGACTCCACAAGCTGATGCTCTGCTTTCCAATATTTTGTTTTCAGGATGACCCTTGTACTTGGAGCACCTGGGTCCGGAAAAACAACACTTTTAAGAACACTGGCTGGAAAGTTGAATCCTGGTTTGAAGGTAGATCGCCTACCATCTAAAATGCTGCAAAGTTATGGCGCATACAATTTGAAGAGGAACACATATCATCGATTACTTATAAATTATTTCACCATGGTATGGTATCTTGTTAATAGTTCGAAGGAAAGGTTACATACAATGGAGAATCAAGTTCCTCTTCACCAGACCACCTGTGTGCATATGTTAGCCAGAACGATCTTCATCATGCCAAAATGACAGTAAGAGAGACAATTGATTTCTCTTCCGAGATGCTGGGGAGCAGCAATGAATATGGTATGCAATTTGTTTCTTGAGTTCGTTTTTCTAAGTTAGAAGGACAACTATGTCAATTGCAACTGCCATGGGAGATAAACCTAAATGAAAACTGAGCATATCTTCAATTCTTACATTCAGCTAAAGGAAATCAGTTTCCAAACTACTAATTGATGGCTGCTGCTTTTTCATTCACAATTGTTCTAGAAATGCTACAAGATGCAATACAAAGAACTGTGGGTAATACTTTGTCAAATGAGGAGCTGTTTGCCAAGGTGCTACTTGCGAGTTTGTGCTCATAAAGTATCATTAACTCCACATGTTTTCTAAGTAGTACATATACAATGGATTTGGTGCAGGCAACCAGGTTTGGAGGAGGCAATCTTAAAACCAACTATATTCTCAAGGTACCAATTTGATTTTTCATAGTATTTCATTACTTATTTGTTTACATAAATATTACATAAAAAGGACATAAATCTGCATGAACTTAGATGGTAAATACTCACAGATTCTTGGATTGTTACACTGTGCTGACATCATAGTAGGGGATGAGCTCCAAAGAGGAATTTCTGGGGGACAGAAAAGGAGAACAACCATAGGTAAAGTATTTTACAAAATAAATTTGTCACCATGTTTTTCAGTCTTCCCATATCACCCATTTCTGATAATTCATAAGTGTTCTAATCTGATTAAATTTATCTGTCAAATGGCCATGCTGAACTATCTATATGTTTGCTCTTCAAAAAAATATCATTTAGTTTTTCCGAGTCACAAATTCAAAGCATTACAGTTTACTAATTACACAATACATCGAGGGAAGGCTAGGATATTTAGTTCGAATTTACTTAAAGATCTCATTTTATTTATTTATATTTGCAACCAACAGTTTCATTATTATAATTTTTTTACACATTGCACAGTTGTACTACTAATTGGGAATAGATCATGCAGGAGTTAGAATATTTAAATGGCATTTATTTAGATAAAATCTAGAAGGCAAAATTAGAGCAGATCTGGATAAACTTAGGCTGTAAATGAAGGAAACATAATAGGCATCACCAGGTGTGGTAAAATGAAGTATATAACATCATCTAAGGTAACAGAATCGTAATTAAAGGTTTTGTATCTCCTATCAGATTTGTTAAAGTCTTTCCTTTCCCCCCTTAATGACATTTTGGTCGTACCTTGGTATCCATAATCCAGGAGAAATGCTAGTTGGTCCTGCAAGGTGTCTTTTCATGGATGATGCATCAACAGGCCTAGACAGCTCGACCACACTTGAGATTATGACATTTCTCCGACAAATCACCCAATTCATGGAACTTAGTATGGTTATTTCATTGCTGCAACCATCTCCAGAGATATTAGAGTTGTTTGATGACATAATCTTACTGTGTGAGGGACAAATTGTTTACCATGGTCCACAACAAAATGTGATTTGTTTCTTCAACAGCATTGGCTTTACGTGCCCCAGCAGGAAGAATGTAGCTGACTTTCTTCAAGAGGTAAATTTTCTACAAAATTGAAACAGGCAACCGGTGAAGATACCTAACATAGATCCATCTCTTATGTGGGGTTTCTTTTTTTTTTTCTGGACGCTCTTATGTGATTTCAATTTTGCAGATTCACCATTGTGCAATATATTCTAAGTGTTTCAAATCATTCCTATAAATGGACTACAAAAATTCTTTTCATGTTGTTAGTTTCTATTTATATAGACTAATAATCCACAAATAGAGCGAGACATGGCTGTAAATCTGCAGAAACAGTAAGGTGTATGTTGTGTAATAAATGGCTCTACATAAAACGGAGATAATAAACAATGAGAAAATATAGGAGCATCAGGAATAGCAGTGCAGGATTCATAGTTCAAGAAGGCATGGCGTGGAGATATTTTAAGCTGAAGCTGCATACTAGTTGATAATGTATCGATATAGGCCCCATTCGGCACAACTTCTGCTTGTACATAAGTCACTTTAAAGGAGAAGCTGGTGAAAGACAACTTTTACCACTTACCATTGGGTATACTATAATCATAATACTACCTTTTAGCAGCAGTTGTAGAAGCTGAGCCATAGGGGATCATAGAGTTGTTTCATGTAGTACTCATGCAGAGGAGAATTTCCACACAAATATGCAAAGTGCTGATGTTTTCAAAAACAGTTAACATAAAACCCATATTTATATTGCATAGGTGACCTCCAAAATGGATCAGAAGCAGTACTGGAGAGGTGATGAGAATCTATACCAATATCATTCCATTGAAAAGTTTGTCAAATGCTTCCAATCCTACAAACTGCCCCAACCCCTGCTAAATAATAATTGCAACAAAGCTGAGACCAAAAAAGATAGGATGTCAGTTCAGCAAGATGGTAATCACAGTATATCTAAGTGGAAAATTTTCAAAGCCAGCTTCTTGAGGGAAGTACTCCTGTTAAAGAGAATTCTTCCTGTTTATGTATTCAAGGCCATACGGATAATTTGTCTTGCTTTTGTAATTGCAACACTTTTCTTACGGACAGAAATGAACCATGATACAGTGTTTGATGGTATCAAGTACATGGGGGCCCTCTTTTTAGGTGTTGTGGTGATGAATACAAACAGCATGATTGAATTGATAATAACCACAAGAAGGCTCCCAATATTCTATAAACAGAGGGATCTACTGTCATTGCCAGGATGGGCTCTCATTTCCCCAATTTTTCTTATCAGCCTCCCAATTTCACTGATGGAGACAGGGCTTTGGACCTGCTTAACCTACTATGTAATTGGCTATGCACCATCTTTCATTAGGTACCTCAGCAGTTTCAACAAGCATCTTTTTTTGTTAGACAGTGAGCAATGCAGTTTAATATTTTTCATTAGTTGGCCCCTAACAAAGCAATGTTTGAATTCTAATTTGTAGGTTTCTCAAGCAGGTATTTGTACTTTTTACAATGCATCAAATGTCACAGGGTCTTTATCGGTTTATAGCAACAATAGGAAGAACACCAGTTATTTCTGTCATACTTGGGACTGAAGCTCTTGTTGCAACTTTAGTACTTGGAGGCTTTATCATATCTAAAGGTTAGATCATCTATCATTTAGTATATAAAGAAAACGATAACATTGCTAGGTTTGGACTATTTTGAGGGCATGCATGCTACTGACCAACAACTTTAAACTGCTAACAGATGACCTCCAACCATGGCTGCGCTGGGGTTTTTGGGCCTCCCCTTTTGCCTATGCTCTGAATGCTGTTGCTTTAAATGAGTTTCTAGACAGTAGATGGGCTAAGGCAAGTAGAAAGAATCCTGGCAATATATGCAACGCATGTATAAAATCCTTTACTTTCAACACATTATAAGCCATTAATCAAATTGATCTAGTGGATTGGTATTGTGTTATTACAGGTAATCTATGTTTCAGATGCTAAGACAGTTGGAGAAGCTATTCTGAAAGTCAGGGGATTGCTCAGTGATTCACAATGGTACTGGGTTTGCATCGGAATTTTATTTGGACTTGCATTGGTCTTCAACATTCTGAGCATATTTGCTTTGGAGAAATTAAAATGTAAGAACACTAAAAATATCTGAAGTTCTGAACTTACGAGTTGGGACACAAAGAAGAATACTCATGTTTTCAAACAATTGCAGCTCCATACAAACATCAAATTAGTAAAGAATCAAAGGAGACGCGATATTCAAAGTACAATCAAATACATGGCGGGAAAGCCTCTATTAAAGCAAGTTTTCCATTCCAACCACTCTCCGTTGTGTTTAACCAAATTAACTATTTCGTGGACATGCCTAATGTAAACTCTCCTCCTTATCATCCTCATTAAACTTAAAAACCTTACTTTTCTTTCCTTTTAATGTCATGTATTACAACATTATGCTAGGAGATGACAAAACATGGCACTACTGAGAAGCGGCTTCAGCTATTACAAGAGGTTAGTGGTTCTTTTAGACCAGGGGTACTGACAGCACTGATGGGAGTAACTGGTGCTGGGAAAACAACATTGCTTGATGTTTTGGCTGGAAGAAAAACAGAAGGTTACATGGAAGGCACCATTAAAATAGCTGGCTACCAAAAGAAGCAAGAGACATTCTCGAGGATCTCTGGCTACTGTGAGCAAAACGACATTCACTCCCCTTATCTGACAGTCTACGAATCACTTCAGTTTTCTGCATGCCTTCGGCTACCTTCAGATGTTAAACCGCATCAAAGAGATGTGAGATTTATATTAACTTCATTGTTTTAGCATGCAAGGTACCTATCCTGTAAAACAAGATTTTCTAACGTTCTCTAAGGTTCTTGTTTCACATATTTCAGATGTTCATAGAGGAAGTTATGGGACTAGTAGAGCTAAGTGGCCTGAGGACTGCCATGGTAGGCATTCCTGGAGCAACTGGTCTATCACCTGAGCAACGAAAGCGACTCACAATAGCAGTCGAACTAGTTGCTAGTCCTTCCATTATATTCATGGATGAACCAACAACTGGATTAGACGCTCGTGCTGCAGCCATTGTCATGCGAACAGTACGAAAGACAGTGAACACTGGGCGTACTGTTGTCTGCACAATTCATCAGCCAAGCATCCAGATATTCGAATCCTTTGATGAGGTATGAGTTAGTAACTTAGTATAGATAATCCCACTGTTTCCAGAAAAATATAAGGAACTAGTCAAAACTTTTTTTCCCTTTTTACTAAAGTCAAAACAGATTATTTGCAAGAATTTTCTATGCACGTGCACACAAATAGGCATATGTCTATGTCCAACACAAAGACTCATTTACAGAAGTTCATTAGCATTACCTTGAGTAGTCCTATATATTTAGTAATTCTTCCTTCATGCAGTAACTTGAGTTCCACCTGACTAATAACAGATGCTACTATTGAAAAGAGGAGGTCAGCTCATTTACAGTGGTTCACTAGGTTCATTATCTAGCAACTTGATTAAGTATTTTGAGGTGAGACAATGGTTGACATGGAACTATCATTGATAAGATGAAGAAAAAAATAATCAGTTCATTTTCAGGCTATACCTGGAGTTCCTAGAATCAAGGATGGTCAGAATCCAGCTGCATGGGTGCTAGAAATTAGTTCACAGGCTATGGAGTACACAATTGGAGTGGACTATTCAGAAATTTACCGTAACTCCTCTCTATATCGGTAATATAAATAGATCTGCATTTATCTGTTTTGCTCAAATTCAGAAGGAAATTGAGCAAAAGTTGTTTTTATCGACTGTGTTGGTACTCACAGGGAGAACATAGCTCTAGTTGATGAGCTAGGCAAACCAAAAATGAGCCAGGAAGATATACATTTCCCACCTAGATATTGGCCAAATTTCAAGGATCAATGCATGGCATGTCTATGGAAACAACATTGCTCTTACTGGAAAAACCCAGAGCTAATCATTGTTCGCTTCGTCAACACATTTGCTATTTCGGTCATATTTGGCACTGTATTCTGGAAAGTCGGATCATCTATGTAAGTATTTATGCATGCTTGCCTTCTTGAATGGGTGCTAGAATCTCGAAAAGAAAAAGTTTATGGCAATAGATATTTTGATAATCCCCAACATATCATTTCAGTACTTACCTCCTGCAAGTTATCCATCATTTGCAAATGTCCACTTCTCACTGCTTTTGCATCAGCTTTCACTTTTTAACTTTATTGGGACTCTTCTTTCATATCTGTATGATGGACATAGTGTCTGTTAGAATTAACATTTATTGTGTTTATCATATATGGATATAACAATAACAATAGGAGGCATTCCAAAATGGAAAACTACATGTTAAGTAAGATATATACCTGATTTCTGTTGTACAACAGCAAGGTGGTACAAGATGTGTTCAACGTGGTAGGAGTTGCGTACGGGGCGGCATTGTTTCTAGGCTTCATGAACTGCAACAGCTTACAGCCAATCGTCGTGATGGAGAGAGTTGTCCTATACCGGGAGAAAGCTTCAGGCATGTACTCCTCCATGGCATTTGTCATTGCACAGGTAAATCAATTGATGTAGATATCCCTGAAAGTTCAGTGCCTTAAGATGGCTTGGAAATTGAAACTAACAAAGCATATTGAATTTTCTTTTGTAGATAGCAATTGAAATCCCTTACATGCTTATTCAAACAGCCATTTTCTCAGCAATTGTGTACCCGATGGTAGGGTTCCAATTTAGCACCGCAAAATTCTTCCTCTTTGTCCTGTACATGATGCTGACCTTCATGGACTACACCCTCTTTGGGATGATGGCTGTTGCACTAACACCCAATGCAGAGGTAGCTTCTCTCCTATCCTTCAGTATCTTTATGATATGGAATATCTTCTCTGGCTTCTTCATCCCAAGAAAGGTAATTGGTTTCTTTACTAGTCCAAATATTGGATATCAGAACAACAGTTGGTGTAAATGATGAACTATCGAATTATATAGGCAATGCCAACATGGTGGAGGTGGATGTACTGGGCAGACCCAGCAGCGTGGAGCCTATATGGGCTTGTGTTCTCACAGCTTGGTGACCGCACAGAACTAATCAGCATGCTAGGCCAACCAGACCAGCCAGTATCACAGTTTTTGGAGGATTATCTTGGCCTTCAGAAGGACAGCATCCCCCTGGTCACCACTCTGCACATTGCAATCAGTGTGCTCTTCATCTTGGCGTTCTGCATTGGCATCAAGTATCTCAATTTTCAGAGAAGGTAATTGTGTGCGCGACAAAAAAAGGATGATGAAGATATTAAGGAGCTTCAGTGAAGTGCATTGTTGTATGGAGGCAACAATTTCAAAAGTCTGTGGGCATACTATAAATATACACCACTTGTGTTGTTTGCATTATTTAAATGTGAATATTTCCATATTTGGAAATAAAAAGGTGCAAATAGAGCACAGTTCAAATGTATATTTAGAATTACGAAAGACTTCTTCTGTTGTCTTACTCAAAGAAAAAATAGTCCAGAAATTTCGTAACAATAAAACATTTTAATGGATTAATGCACCTTGCAACATCAGGGTAACCCAGAAGTCCATAACCTTTCTAAAAATGAACTGCATTTCCAAATTCAATGTCCACGTGACTCCATCCTTGCAGATTCCACAGTATTGAAATGGTTCACCAATTTAGGGATCACTGCAAAGTTTTATCATATCTGAAAAATTGCAAAATCGCATTTTAGAAAAAGAAGAAAAAACTCGAAGTCCCTTGACACTATATTGCATGACGTGAGGAATTTATTCCTGAACCAAATATATTGCATGACGTGAGGAAGCCGCTTCTTGTCAAAAAGTTTTCATTAATTCATATATGTTGGAGTTAATCCATTTCCTCAGGAGAACTTCTACTCTATTATAGAAATATTTTGGACTAGCAGTTAGATGTAGAAGTGATTTCTAGTATGTACTAGTATTGTGTAGCAAATTTATATCAATGATTAGAGAATCAAAGGATTTACAATGGTCTAGCTGCTTGTGTGTAGAGTATTCTAGCTAGTAGCACACTCATGTCGGTTGTACAGCCTATATATAGGCAGCCATGCATATGTAAAGAGTAAAGAAGAGAGTGACTGGATATATAGTGCGTGATGATGTGCTGCCATCTTGACTAAAGAAGTGAAACAAAGTAGCAGTAGTACACAGCAAGCACGCAAGCTCCCTCCCTTTGTCCAGTCACAAGCCACAAGGCAAACAAACTTTTATTGTTCCATTGCTCCACCAAAATAATCTCAACACCAACAATATACTCCTATATTGGTTTAAGGTGTTGGCAGAGTATTGGTTTCCATTGGAATGTTTCTCTGGATCTTGGAGATATGCTGCACCAGGGAAAAGTACGATACCAGAATTCTCATTTTGTTGAGAAAGTTTTATATGCAACTTGGCATATTTGGAAGCAAAGAAAGGCAGCAATCTTTGAAGGATTGGCTCCTTCATTGCAATCCTGGAAGCTTACCTTTAAAAATGATATGTATCTTCTGTTACGCTGAATGCTGTAGAAAAGGATGTGCTTTTGCTCTCTCTGTAACTTTGTTTTGTACCATGTATGTTAATATATCAATAAAATTTTAACTGTGGGGGCTTCCCCAAAGTGATTTGTTCAAAAAAAATATACTCCTATCATCCTATCGGTACCAGTAGCAATCCATGAAGATTAACTAAAAGCTACTAGCTACCTACGTCCAAACACCTAAAAAGGAAATTAAAAAAAAAGGAGCAATTAGCGTATCTAAGTTCAACGAAAGGCAGAAAATCCTTACATATATCTCCGACCGAAACGGTGTACAAGACGAGATGATACAGGTCTCAAAAGTCACAACAACGATGCAGTGAAAAGAAAAGCATCCCCCAGCCCCAAATAAGTAAGATCAGATGAGAGTTTGAGTGGAAAAGCTTGAAGTAAAGCTTACACAGACATCACAGCAGCAGCCGCCACAGTCTGAAGAGGATGTGGAATGGATGGTTCACACATTTCGTCGAGCAGCTGGCGGGCGTCCAGGCCCAGCACGGCCGCGGGAGCTGCGACAGGTCAGCGCGACGGCGCAGATCTCATCTGAGCTGCCGCCGGGCTGTAGTGGAGGCATGGATACGCCGGTGGCGCGCGTTGGAGGGCGACGGCAGCGGGGGATGGCGATGGGGGTGTGGCTGGCGGTCATGGCGGGGAGGATCGGTAGTGTCGATGGCAACCCAGACAACACATTCGGTTTCACCGATGGCAGTTCCCCCCTTTTCTTCTTCCGTGATGGATTTCAACTGATCTCAAGCGGCAGAACCGCCGGTTGTGCCCATTTCAACGGAAAAAAAGTAAATTTTATTAATTAAACTATGTATATTTTGACATTTTTAATTTAACACATATATGATGGTATTAATGTTTCATAAAACAACACTAAATTTCACAAAACCACACTATTAAATTTAGTATGATTTTGTAAAACATTAAGTTAAGTGACAGACAAAAAAATACATATGTGATTTTCTATAACTCGAACTATAAAATATGTGGTTTTACGAATAAAACAATATTTCTAGGTTTCTTAGTGGCGTGCACACTAACTCATACGTGACTCTTCTACAACCTAATACCAAGGTTAGAATCTAAATCTAGCAGTTTTGCAAAAAAGAAAAAGAAACCCGAACCCTGCCCTTAACTGTACAGAAAACCCCAATGCGTCAATTTCCTCATCTCATTTAATGTCTCCTATCTAATGAGGAGTTGTTTGGGATGAAAAGGTAGATGGACTTATGACTATTAGGCCATGTTCATTTATGGTGGATGATAGTTTGGCTAAAACGGACACACAACGACATAAACACGAAACGTTATTAATGTGTGATTAATTAAATATTAGTTATTTTACACTTAAAAATAATTAATTAAATTTTTAAACAATTTTTATTTAGAAATTTTTGCAAAACAAGTACCTATTAACTAACAGTGCGAGAAGCATGCGTATAGAAAAAAAATAAAATCACATGTAAAACTTCCCAACCTATTGTGCCGATCAGGCCCTAAGAGATTGAAACGGAGAGTGTGGGCAGAAATTTGAAACAAAGCAAAAGATATGACAAGTAGTAGCGTGGGAATATGTATATATATTTTGTTGCAAAATCGAAATGCTAGCAATGGTTATAACCACTTTATCGTTGGGTGTGTCTAGGCTCATTAAGATGTAAAAGTTAAAATTTCTGGACTTCGAATATGCATATTTTAGAATTTTTAAACATCCATCTACCTATAAAGGCCATGTTCGGCTAGGAGATTCAGCCGGCTGCTGAACCAGCTAGCCAACCAGCACCAAGCCAACTCTTATACTAAAACCATCCAGCCCCAGCCATTTTCAGCCGTTTTCAGTCGATTTCAGCCAGCTAAACAGGGTGAAAATTTAAATGAAAACTAGACTTTTACACTTATATGATGGGATATCTGAAGTGATTAATGCAAGTGAACATTCGCGTTCATATATCCCGAAACAACGAACTATCCCATAACGTAGTGTTCTATATGTCACCCTATGTTAGGGCATGAAGCCATGAACACATCTTCTCCTCCACAAATGTTACTTTTGGTGGGACCTGTATTTGAGCCCTGTCCAAGTTCTTTATGATTTCGATTTACAATTATATCTAGATTTGTATATTTAGTTCTTCAAATAAATTTTATCTATATAACACCCCAAAGGTGAAAAAGCAATACATGGCCCGGTGAAGACTCCTCTTTCTCTTCCATGTAAGCCATCTGCCTAAATGGTGAGCTGAGACTGCTCGCCGCATAGGTGAATTGTTCATGTTAGAATAGGTGTCGAATATACTAGTTTACAAGTTGGACTTAGAGTTGTATTAGGTGTAGGGTTAGAGTAGGCGTCGGACTCAATAACCCGCCAACCCTTTATGTACAGAGGAAGGGCATCACAATGTAACCATGGCGACGACAATGTAGCAGTAGCAGGCAGGGAGAGAACGGCGGCAAGGCCGTGGGCTCGTAGCGGCTAGGTATGCTATATTGATTGGGAAGGAGCGTCCATGAATCAGAACCCCGTGGAGTAGGCTTGTCTGAACCACGTTAAAAAATATCGTGTGTTCTTGTGTCGTCATCTGGCGTGTCTAATCGGATCAATGGCTGAAGCAATCGAAGTGGTCTTGGGGAGGTTAGCTGTGGTTCCACTATATCGACTAATTTCATAACAAGTGGTATTAGAGCTGATGGTTGCTGAAAATTGTCGAAGGTTGCAGCATTGGATTAAGTTGACATGCAAAGGAGGAACTACGAGGTGTGAGATCGCGCATCGACAGGAGATAGTCAGCCGTGGCGATGGAGATCGATGGCAACAACAAGGACGTTGCAGTGGTGGCGACCTCATCTCGCGATCAAACCGGCAATGGCGGAACGTGACCGGAAGACGGGACCGGGCGTGGCCGAAGGCGATCGGAGAGATCGGAGTGGCACGCACGTGGCGATCGTGGACCCGCGGCGGCATGGTGGCCTTAGCAAGCGGATGGGACGAAGCCTGCGAGCGTGGCATAGGCAGCGGACGTGGTGTGGGGCCGAGGGCGACAAGGTCATGAACGGAACACGAGGGCTACGACTGCGGATGCCTGCGGAGGCACGGACAATGCCCACACTATGTACGCAAAGGAGAGAGTTGTGAACATTTGTTGGTTTGGCTACTGTTGGAACGAGGAGGAACACTTTTTATGTACGTGACAAACACATTGGCTCATGGTGGAGCACAGATGGTTGTCATGTACGTGAAGAGTTCTTGCGGGCTGCATGTCACATTATCAAGGCATTAAATTGGTGGCCAAAGTACTCCAATACAACGCGTGCATGTACGTGATCATGTATATCATCGAGCATGCATACGTGTGTTGATGGCCGGTGTGGTGGGCCTGGCCTGTTTAGATGCAAGGATCGATGGGTGCATGTGTGCAGCAAGGAAGTGGCGCAAGATTTCCATGGTGGTGCAATCAAAGTAAAAAGGTTGTGTTGATGGAAACAAAACCAATCGGACAAGGTTAGTGGCAATCCTACTTGGTGCAGAGTAAGGAGGAAGGCAAAGCTGAGTCCGATTGAAATTAGTTTCCATGACAGGCAACAAGCAGAAGACTTGATTATACCACGTAGCAGATACAACGAAAGCACGACAACTCAATGCTTTGGAAGGCGTACAAGGTGAGGTGCATGTAGGGCAGTTAGACCGGGCCGGCAGGGTGATCAGACCAACGGAGTGGATAGATCGTGGAACTTGGGCGGTTGGACCGTGAGGTAGCGGACGGTGGTTTGTTACAGTAACTTGCGAATGGATTCGGCAGAAGGGCAAGATGGCTCTACAGATGGATTGTTTGCATGCGTGAAGGGCGAGTAGATCGGCGGCAACAGGCCAGTCAGGTCGCATATGGAATTATCTAGCAAGACTGGATATGTGTGAGACTCGGCGAGGAGTTGGGATGTATGGAGTTAGTCCAGAATTGAAGAAAAAGGATGGGGGTAACATCCGGTCAAATTCTGTTGAAGACGTCAGCGGTGATATTTGGCAGTACATGATATATTAGAGATATGCGGGTTGGCATACAGGGGATATATGAAAACTGCGTCACTGAAGAATAAGAGCGAGCGCTATGGTGGTAACATCTTCGAGTGATTCAAGGCGACGGTGAACTTCTCAAAGTATCATGGGTTCGGTCATTGATGCGAAGGCGTGAATATTGGATTTGTTAGCTTGATTCACAGGATACCAAGAAAGAAAGAGTTCGGTTTAAGATGGAGTTGAACATGGTCTTCAAGGGGTGTCGAATATGTGTCAGCTAAGGAGGAGTCTAATTTCGCTTGGCAAGATGACTGCGATGATAGAAAAGAGGTGGAGCAATGTTGCAGGTGGAGTCCAGAGGAAGAAGTTATGGAGGTAGCGGAGTCTCTTGATAGCGGTGAATCTGTCTCAGACTTGTCGGGCGGCTTGTGGTGGAGCTGCGAAAAAGAAGACAACTCATGTCCGGAGGACATGTGGATCGGCATGGTAATTCTTTTTACTTCTATGTGGCGTATATTCGCCAATGTGGAGTTTGTTATAATAAGTGTCGAATATACTAGTCCTATTAGGTTACGAGTTGGACTTGGAGTTGTATTAGGTGTAAGGGTTAAAGTATGCATCGCACTCTGTAACCCGTCAACCCTTTATGTACAGAGGGAGGACACCACAATATAACCATAGCGACGACAATGTAGCAGTAGCGAGCAGGGAGAGGATGGCGGCAAGGCCATGGACTCGTAGCGGCTAGATGTGCTATATTGATTGGGGACGAGCACCCATGAATCAGAGCACCGTGGAGTAGGCTTGTCCGAACCACGTTAGAAAAATATCGTGTGTTCCTGTGTCGTCATCTGGCGTGTCTAATCGGATCAATGGCTGAAACAATCGAAATGGTCTTGGGGAGGTTAGTCGTGATTTCGCTATATCGACTAATTTCATAACAGTTCTTGATCTTAAATGACAAATGCCTCACATCATATATATGCGATATTTGCATAGCATAGGTGCATTGTTTATGTCTATAATGGCACATCCCTCATATCACAGATATGCAATATTTGCATAGGTGCATTGTTTATGGTGCCTCATATCATAGTTATGCTATAATTGTCTTAGTCGTAAGAGTTGTTCTACTATAAATTTTTAGTTGTAATAGTTAATTAGCGATATATAGTCAAGTTAATTATGGATTAAATTTGAGGATAGATACAAACTAGTATGTTCTTTGTATTTACTAATTTGGTGACCAGTTCAACAAGCAATTGGTTAGCCTGGGACGTCACACTTCAAGAATGAATTAACAGCTAAGAGATTCAAAAAGGGTTTGGCCGAGATACGTAAAGGGGGGATAGTCAACTACTACCTCCTATAGGTTATAACTTATAATTAAGGTTCTTTCAAAAATCTTTTAATTAAGGTCATCGTAGATCATGTCAATTCCAAATCAAGGTAGATTGAATGATTGACATTTGCCGCTCATTGGAGCTTGACCCATAACACAAACTGTTGGCTTTTGCAGGACCACCACTATATCAAATGCGAAACCACTAACTCCAGAAGCCTCATGCTGAAGAGAGCGGATGCCTTTTTGGTTGATGCACTCTATGGGTATGACAAGCCAAATTGGCATCAACTTTGTTGCTTGTAATTAATTAGCCTCTAATGATTACAGGAAAGACACCATACAGCCTATATTAGAGCTCCATTTCCAGTATTCCATTAAAGGCTCTGCTGAAGCTATATGAGACTCTGCGTTCATCATGTATTCAACCTTGATGCATCTTTACTTCGAACACCAACCTGGTAGTGGTGCATGTTGCGTTGTTGTTAATGAGTGACCTTTCAGGTATGAATCTTATCATCGAAGTAAAGTACTATTTGACTACTTTTACTCCTTTAGTTTTGTTCTTCTTAATTGTGAAAAGGTCATTAGGAGATAGACAAGATCTGATCATATACGCCCTTCCCTTTTGAAAATACTTTACAATTCAATTTACAATTCAATAGTTCATCTTATCAAAAATTTTGTGCCGATATGTAAAAATATGAGTAAATGGCGTTGGCATGAACTTACAAAATGCTCGACTTGTCTAATGCGTGCGAACTAAGAACATAATGGCATAGTTGTGGTCATTAGGATGCAACTTTAATTATTTATGTATGAGGATGCCGTGTAAGCATAAATCTCTTCAAGAAAAGATAAAATATAGCATAATATATATTTGCACAGAGATATACATATAAAATACACGGAATGATGTAAGCCAATGAAAGAAATTAAAGGGATAAAGTAAATACCTTGTACATGGATATTTACAAATAGGCAGTGTCCTACTTGTATGTGAACAATATGTTTTAATAACTGTGCAACTTGGTAGAGTATGTCCTATAATGTCATTTTGGTCTTAGTTCACATGCACCAGATAACTTTATGTAATTGGTAAAAAAAGATAAGTTTATGTACCAATATAAGTATTTTGCAAGTTGAAATACTAAATTACACCTACCTTACAAGTTCATATATTTTCAGTGCAATTTACTCTAAATATATTGTCATACTTAAAATACATTTGATGTTAAACCAAGTCAAAACAAAATAAATAAATACATAAATATTTGAATGGGACGAATGGTTCAAAAGTCGACGCCGCAGTATATTAAAAAATGGAGGGAATATTTCTTGTGTCTAGATCAATATTTTTTTAAGAATACACTTTTAGTTTATTGGCAGGTAGATGTTGCACTGCTAGTAGATTCACTGCATGTTAGCATATTAAGCGTGGAAGCGTTAGTGTAGAAGTATTGTTTTAACTTAATTGAATTTAACTATTAAGCTCGATTTTCTATTGGATTATAAGGACAATACCTCACAAACAAAACCAATTTATCCAAGAAGGGAAATTATTATCGAGTGCTGCCGGCCAGTTTACAATTAATACTTGCCTGACAAAAGAATAATTCAGCTATACAATGTCTTTGAGCCTTAGACATGTGGAAAATATCATTAACCAGATAAAATTCAGATTGATACACTGTACAACATCGGAGAAATTCAATCTACTGCATGCTTTGGAATCGTACTGTGACTTGCACTGTAAAATTTCCATATAAGACCTGTGAAATCTTAAGGAACAATTTTTTAAACTTCAGCATTCTAACCTAATCTTGTTAGTGTAATGTATTTTGCCAAGAGGAGAAATTTGGTGCTAGCATCAAAGATACCATTAAAAGCTGGATAAACTGTTCATAATATGAATATCATTTGTCTAATGGAGAACGGAAAAGAAAAAGATCGATATTTTGGAACAGCGATAATCCTAATATTCCACTGATCAGCTGCATGAGCTACTTACCTTCATGTCCTTTCTTGTCAAGTAAAATCATATCACCAAATTCAACTTACAAAAACTGGGGAACTATTTTTGAACACAATAAAAATTCAAGCACAAACTAAGCATTCTACAGAGCCAAACACCAGTGGCACTTTTTTTTTTACCGGGCCGGCGGAAGAAATAGCCGACCAAATTTCATTAAGTGAAGGCATATACAGGTATACAGTAGCCAAAACATTGGCAAGGGCCAATGCCCGGGAATAAATTGTCCAGGGGACAATTTCCCGGAGAAAAAAGAGAAACTAAAAAAGGCACCGCATGCTGAGTACTCGCGGCACGCTTTAAACACTCCTGCCTCGCGCCAGGCAGCCACCTCTTCTTTGATGTCTTCAAACAACGTCAAGACAGATCGTCTCCTTTGGTCGAAAACTCTTGCGTTCCTCTTCTTCCAAACACCAGTGGCACTTTTAAGAGAGAATTAACAAATAACAACCTGTGCATGTAAGTAACTTACATGCTGTAATTTCATAGTATTACAACCTAGGGATAGATGAATACAAATACAAAGATTACTTCTTTTGGCCTTTCTACGCAAGTACTCCTAACAGATCAATTTTGCTGTATAGGAGTACCGTGGTATAAGTTTGGCATCAAACTGTCATATGCTTTGTCACATTTCAATGACGCATGGTCTTCATTTCTTTAAAATTGAATTGCACCATTACCATAAAATTTGATGGCCATACTTCTCTGCTCTTATTGAAGGTGGCAAATCTGACAAGCTATAAAATTTATCACTACCTGCGCCTCAAATGGGAACACAGGCTGAAGCATTTCTTATCAACTGCGTGAACATGATTGTCAATTTGCTTGAGGAGCATGCTGTTATGATTCTTGGGGTAAAAGACGACCTCAAGAAGCTACAAGCGAAAATGGAGTTAATCAAAGCAGTTCTAGATGATGCAGAGAAAAAGAAACTGCAGCACAGTACGATCAACATTTGGTTGAACAGCTTGAAAGATGTGTTATATGATGCCGATGACATAATTGACTTGTGCAGAACGAAAGGCAGAGAACTTCTCAAGGAACGGCCATCTTCTTTTCGGAAAAGAAAAGTGCATTGTTCTTTACCTTCTTTCCTTAGTACAACTCTGCTGAGACACAAGATTGGAAGCAAGATCAGAAAACTCACTGATAGATTAACTGAGATAGAGAATGACCACCTTGTATTAACTTTATGCCACATGAGACCATATGACCAAGAAGAGATTACTGTCAATGTAAGGCAGACTTCCCCGCTGATTGATCTTGATGTCGTTGGAACAGAGATTGAGGACAGCACAAGGAAAATTGTTGAGATGATCTTTTCATGCGAGGATAACATCAAAATTATTGCAGCAATTGGAATGGGAGGGATTGGTAAGACTACTCTTGCTCAAAGGGTTTATAACCATGTAAAAATCAGAAATTTCTATCCCACCACCATATGGATATGTGTTTCACAGAAGTTTTCTGAGGTAGAATTAATACAGGAGATAATCAGGCAGGCACGGGGAGATTATGGACAGGCTAAAACAAAAGCTGAACTTCTACCGATCATGGCGAATACCATAGCCAACAAGTGCCTATTTCTTGTTCTCGATGACATTTGGAGTGCAGATGTGTGGAATGGATTGCTCTGCACTCCTTTTCATAACACTTAGAGATGTGGGTGTGTCCTAGTAACCACTAGGCATCAAGATGTTGCGAGAGGTATCAAAGCAGTGTATATACATGAGGTTCAGAAGTTACACACCAGATCAAGCTTGGAGCTACTTTGGAATAAAGCAGGGGTGAATAGAGAGGAAGATATTGAAATATTGATAAAAACAGGGACAGAAATTGTTCAAAAATGTGATGGTCTTCCCCTTGCTATCAAATTGATCGGTAGTCTCTTGGCGAGGAAGGATAAGAATCCAAGACAATGGAGCAATGTTCTTAGAAGTGGAATATGGAACATGAAGGAGCTACCAGGAGAGCTGAAAGAGGCATGGGGTTCCCTATACTTGAGTTATGAGGATTTGCCACCACATCTAAAACAATGTTTTCTGTCCTTGTCACTCTTTCCTGCAGATTATGATCTTGCTATTTGGGATCTCCGTGCACTATGGGTGGCTGAAGGATTTTTACAACCAAAGCAGCAGCTGATAGCCGAAGAACTGGCCGAAAACTATTATGCTGAGTTAGTTAGTAGAAGCCTCTTGCAACCAATTGTTCTCTATGCTGACCAACGTAGATGCAGAATGCATGATCTTGTATGGTCTCTTGCTCAATATCTATCTGGATATGAAAGCTTATGTGGAGATCCAAGAAAGTTGGATGCCTTTACCATGTCGAAGATTCGCCGCTTAACGGTTCTTATGGATGAAGATGTGGAGGAGGAAGTTGTGCTTCCACGGTCACAGGCAAAGAATTTACCCTTGAGGACATTAATGCTACTGGAGGACACCTCAATCTTTGGAAGGGAGACAATTTTTAGTTTTCCATGCCTTAGGGTATTGATCCTCAATGGGAAAGGGATTGAGAACCTTCCAAGCACCATAGGAAATATACTTCACTTGCGCATGCTTAATCTCAATTATACTAGCATAGCCAGCATACCAATGTCCATTGGCTCACTCAAGAACCTGCAGATCTTGTATCTAATGAGATGCTTACGTTTGCATAACCTTCCTGCTAGTATCACTCAACTTCATGACCTCCGATACCTTGGTCTCAATGGTACTCCTGTGACACATGTTCCAAAAGGATTGGGGAAACTAAAACTTCTCAATGACATTGGTGGATTTGTAGCAGGTGGGAACAAAATATGTGACAGTGAATAGTTGGAACACCAAAAATCAGTAACTTTTTGCGGAATAAAAATTACCTTCCCTCTGTCGCAATCCGGTCTGATCGCTGTGTCTAGGCCGGTCTGACCGCGCCTATACCTCCGGTTTGACTCACCGTCGGGGCTCTGGAACCGTCGCCAAAAACACGATATCGAAGAACTTGTAGATGTAGATCAACTTTATTGCTTCAATATGTGTTTACAAAGT
>CM002487.1:3968262-3988549 GCA_000325765.3 Leersia perrieri | reverse complement strand
TCCACGTCGGTCAGACCGGTCCGATAAAAATCTCTCGATTGCGTACTGTATCAGTCCGGTCAGACCACCGGTTCAACGTCGGTCAGACCGGTCCATCCCGAAAAACACTTCTCAACCAAAAATCCAAATATATATCAAACCAAATTAATAACCAATTGTTCATCACAAATTATATAATCAAAACCATTGATTTTACACAATGATCTCAACAACATTGCTCAAAAGCAAACAATTCCTTAGGCACCTGATCTTGTCATGTTCTATTATGCCACAATATGAGAAGATGTCTTTTGCAGAGGTTTGTACAACTGAGGCGATCTTTGAGGAATTGTTCCCACCGCCTTCATTGGAGAAGCTACAGATAATCAACTTTCATGGACGAAACTTTCCAGGATGGCTTGTTTCTTCCTGCTTGAAAAGCAATCTACCTTGCATAGAATATATACATCTTATCGGTTGCTCCTCGTGCACACAACTTCCACCATTTGGACAACTGCCCCAACTGAAATATCTAAACATTGAGGATGCATTCGCAATTGTTAACATTGGTACAGAGTTTGTTGGCACGGATGGTGTTTCAATTGCCTTCCCTAAATTGAAATACCTTACATTTAATGGAATGCCCAATTGGGAAGAATGGTCAATGACTAGGAATAAAGAAGCACAACCCCTCATGGGACTACCATCAATGCCTAATTTGATTGAGCTTCATATATTGGGTTGCCCAAAGTTGAGAGCTCTTCCAAAAACACTGCAAAACATCACAAGCATCCAAACAATTGGCATCACCAAAGCACACCGTCTCACTTGTATTAGGAATTTTCCTTATTTGCATGATCAACTTATTATTGAGATGAGTAGTGGAATAGAAATAATCTCGA
Source organism: Leersia perrieri (assembly GCA_000325765.3). Lineage (NCBI taxonomy): Eukaryota > Viridiplantae > Streptophyta > Magnoliopsida > Poales > Poaceae > Leersia > Leersia perrieri. Next base: position 3,987,668 of record CM002487.1, on the reverse strand, counting down.
ACCTCCCGACTTTGAATAAGCTAATCATCATTGACCTGCACGCTCTGAAGCACATTGAACATTTGCCTGCACTTCGATATATGGAGTTGTCTAGTACTTTGTTGGACAAATTACCATAATGGTTGCAAGGTCTTGCAGCCTCAAGTTCAGACCTAGCAAATGACTTCCATCTGACATTGAAATGCAGCAACACACTGATGCGAATATGCGTGATAGAAGGCCCGGACTGGCCTATCATCAGGTCTTTCCCACATGTAACGGCCTACACACATGACAGATCTGCATTGTTGGAATACAACCATGAAACCGGGTATTATTTCACCAACCTAAAATAGAAGCACTTGTGTATAAACACTTTGTATCCTACAGTGCTCACCTTAATAAAGGTAAATATATGACATCCTGGGGGAAGTAGACAGTACAGATTTTGCACTCAGAGAATGTGTCCTTACAGCTTTCTTCTTATGTGAGGCTATACCAGAAGCAAATCCATTGTATATTTGTTATGTCACTATGCTACCTTAGTGCTTATGTTTCAATAGAAACGCCAGATCTTATTAATGCAATTTTGCAATGTTTCACAAACATATAGTTTATCTTTTTTCCCATTTACTGTTTTCCTGCTTCAGTTTGCATATTCTGTCCGGATTAACCATTAGAATCACAATATAATGTAGTTGGATCAACATATTTGAGCACCAAAAAAAAACTACAGATCGTAATTTGAGCACTATCCTTCCTATTCCATTGCACATGCCAGTAACCATTATTGTCTACTACTTTCTATGAGTATCCAAGCAATGGTGTCTGGACTCTGGAGTAGACAAAGAAAAAAAACTACACATTATGCCACTCTGTACTATCGAATATCGATAGGTTCATGCTTATACGCTTTTAGCACACCAGGAGCTTTGAAGCAATATGAGAATCCAAGCAATGGTGTCTGTACTATGAGAATCCAAGCAATCTGAAAAAAAAAACTACACACCATGAGAAACCAAGCAACGGTGTCTGGACTCTGCAGTAGATGAAAAAAAAACTACAGTGTCACCCTCTGAATTGAAGCACCATCACTGTACAATCGACAAGCTCATGCTTAAACTTTTAGCACGCAAGCAGCACCGATGATCTAACTGAGAATATCTGACAATTTAATTTGTTGTGAATGAAGCTGACAAATGTGTGTACTATCGCTATGGTGGGGGAGAGATAGGGACATTGTGTCTATATATCGATGACATATTAATTTTTGGGACGAGCCTCAATGTGATTGAGGTGGTCAAGGACTTTTTGTCAAAGAGTTTTGACATGAAAGATCTGGGAGTTGCTGATGTTATTTTAAACATCAAGCTATTGAGAGGAGTTGACAGCGGAATTACACTTGTGCAATCCCACGATGTAGAAAAGATCTTAAGTCGTTTTGGTTATAACAACTACAAGCCAGCTTCTACTCCTTATGACCCTAGTGTGTAATTAAGGAAAAACCGAAGAATAACAAGGGATCAATTGAGATACTCTTAGATAATTAGTTCACTAATGTATTTAGCTAGTGTAACGAGGCCTGACATCTCATTTCCAGTGAGCAAATTGAGTCAGTTTGTCTCAAATCCAGAGTAATAGCGTTGGATTATGTTCAGACGGCTAAAAATCTGGCAGATCAGTTCACTAAGGGTTTATCACGAAATGTGACAGATAGTGAATCGGGTGAGATGGGCTTAAGACACACATAAGTCATCATGTAGTGGAAACCTGTCCTATATGATCGGAGATCCCGTGAATTAGGATGGTGATACAAGCTACTAGTTCACTGGAAAGAGAGTCCCTTAAAAGGGCTCATTTGTTTGAATATGCACTTCTCTCCTTTTTTCTGTATGGCAGGATGGTTTACACCTTAATGTGTTTCGAGTGGCTATCTAAGTAGAGATGTTATCCTATAAAACATCTTATAAGGAACACACCTATATGTGTTTGACTGCTAGTCACGGTCTATGAGATGTGGGTGATCTCTAGACACTCATGAAAGGCCTGGAGTATGACTCATATGCTCCAACCCAAGGGGATGTTGATAGCAGCCTAGTATCAGTCAAGGAATTTGGTAAAACTTGACCGCATAAAACTAACAATTCAAGGCATACTCCATTGTTTAGTTGTGGCCAAATACAGCCTCTATTCTAGGTGGAAGTTTAACTTAATAGTCTCCACCAAAATACTAGTATATCAAAGCATATCTGACAACATTTAATGTGCCTTGAAATTTGGTGGGGATTGTTAGATTTAATTGGTTAATTTTCCATTCAAATCAATTTAATCAAATAAATTCCAAGGCTCATAATGCTAGGAGTTACAATGTTTTATTCTTCATGAGAGTTACAATGTTTTTATTCTTCATGAGAGTTACAATGTTTTCATTCTTCATGGGTTATCAATATAAAATTAAAACCATTTATGAGAATTAATCTATAGATTAATTGAGAAATGATAACAACTTCAAATTGATGGGGGAGTTGATGGTGATGCAGTGATGGTTGGCTAATGGTGATTCATGAAAAAAAATCAAGCTCCTTTTCCTTCCATGAGTCACTTCATATCCATCTTCTTCTATAAAAGGAGAATGGTTCTCATCTCCCATGAGATAGAAAATATATACAATATATGCTTCTGTATTGTGTTTCTTCATCCTTAGTTCTAAGCACTTGCACACACAAGTTCTTGGAACGAGTAGGCCTCCGAAACTAACACCGCTTCACGAGTTCCTGCACTGGTAGACAGGCGATATAGTTTTTGAAGTGCGCTTTCGCGTGACTGCTCTAAGCATTCTTCCTCATGGCGATGAACTGGGAGAACGTCAACGGCAATGGAACCAATGGCAACGGAGATGGAGGCAATGGAGTTGGTGATGGACTAGGAGACAATGAAGGCAACCATGACGGATCAAGTGGATCAACTACTTCCTTTGCATCTGGGTATGAGTTCATCCTTGTAATTTTGATGAACTTTGTAGGCATCATCTTTTTTATTTGGACGATGCATATGTTACTTGCTGCACAAGATGGTTTCCTATTTCTTGATATCATGATATTGTTAAATTTCTTAATGAATTTCTGGATTAAATTATATTAAAAATTGACTAAACTTCCAACATAGACTACTATCATATTGTCTAAATCTATGTTTTTAATATTTATCTGAACATTCTGAAATCGGTGCCTATTTCTTTAGTGCCATAGAAGAGAGTTCTGCTGTTAGTAGCGCCTCATGGCATGAGTTTTGCCGGTGTTTTATGCGCGAGCCTACATGTTATACAAATTAATTTTGTATCTTGGATGTAACAATTTTGTTTGTATGAAATGATAACTTAATTCTGATTTACGATGCTTGTCATATACTTAGTTTCATGAGCACTTTAATGTATCTGTGTTTGTAGTTAATTTTGTTTCGTGTACATCACAATATTTCTGTTAGCACTGCTATTTGAATTCCAAAGTCTTGTACGTCTTTGTCTAGCTGTAAATTCCAAAGATAGATACTTGGAAATTATGAGATCTCACTGTACTTTCATCTATTTGTTGATCATAGTTTCCATATCATAGTTGTTAGGAGAGAGTGCCTGTCAATTATGTTTTGGAGGAGTGGGGATAAATGTCTAAACTAGCATAACCTAGTTCAAACAATCAGTTCTGTGTAGCTGTTTGTCTTATGCTTAGCTTAGCTCTGTCAAAATTTTCAACTGTTCTGTGATTCTGTACTGAGATGCCTATTTCTTCTCAGTGGCTTATGAAGGTGGGAGAAAAAAGGTTAGGATTGAGCAGTTTGGTCAATAACTAGACTTAGGGGACTGTCCAATTTGTATCTAGAAGTTCCTAGGTTGTTATTGTGGAATGGCATAAGCTCAAGGATCTGATGGCATGAATCAAGGGATGCGAGGATTCTGCTGTTTTCCTTGATAGTTGGGCCATGATCACCGATTTTTTTTTGGAGAAATAATAGTTTTTCAATAGAAAATTGCAAAAATAGGATGGCGTGGGGAGAAATCGCAGGAATAGCACCTTTCCGCCGGGACGTTAGGCGGCAGCCAGCTTTCCGTCAAGCCGTATGGCGGTTGGGCCTGCCACCGAGCTGCTCGATACCCTACCGCCAAGGGGTTCGGCAGGAGGCGGGGTACCGCCCGGGGTATGGCGGTAGGGCCCGCCGTCTGCGCCCACTGTCGGCCGAGTGCGCCATGGTGTCCGTGATTGCGGCTGTCGGTGGCAAAGCGACAGATGCCGCCAGCCTACCGCCAACCACGCGGCGGTAGGCCTGGTACCGCACGGCCCCGTGGCGGTAGGGGTCCCAGGAGCTCGCCCATAAAGGACGCAGGACCACTTCGTCGTCGCTGGTAGCTCCCTGAATTAGCTCTCTTAGTTTTCTTCTTCCTCTCCTCGTTCCAAGCAAAGGCAGAGACGACGACAGGCGCGCGTCATTGTTGCTGCTACCTGTGACGCAGCAGGACGAGAATTTAACGAGAATTATAGACACGATGGAAGCATCCCGTAGCCTCCCTAATGCGCACTGTACTGCATCACCTTAGAAATTTTCCCTCAACGACACAGTAGAATGCGCATTGGGGAGGCTACGGGAAGCTTATGGCGTGAAGCTCAATTGATGCAAAATATACGAGCGATAGGCCTTCGAGTGCCGTGAAATCAACCGAGAGCAGTAGACATCGTTCTGAAAGCACCGAGAATGCGCCGAAAGCATAATAAGACAGCACGCTGAAAGCACCGACAGCGTGACGAAAGTAGGCTGGGCTGGTAGTTGAGAGGGTCTACGGCCAAGGGGTGCGGCGGTAGGCCCTGGAACCGCCACGGGGCTCGACGGGATGCCCTACCGCCTAGCCCCTGGCGGTAGGCGCCCTATCGCCACGTCTCCTGGCGGTAGGCGACTTGCCGTCCTACCCGTTGGCGATAGGATACCTGCCGTCAGAATCCGCGGCGGTAGGCACCTATTTGCAATTTGCCCGGATCTGTTTCTATTTTTACAATTTTCCATTAAAAAACTATTATTTCTCAAAAAAAATTCCATGATCACCCGATAGCCAGATCCGTCAATGACATGTAAGTATGATGAGCCCCGAATTTTACTGAATTTTTGTTCTAGTTTCATATTTTAGTTTCAAATTTCACTTTCACAAGCTACTGAATAGTTGAGATATCTCTGTCATGGCATGCCTATCTATCCTTTGATAGTAGTAGAGCGTCACTCTCACCAGCACTAAAAGTTGAGATATGTGTTTTGTTATAGAATTTTTACCTTTGTTTAGTACAGAATTTTGTAACCACAACGAGCACCACAGATAGTGTTAAAAGGTTCACTGATATGCACAAAAGTACCTATTCCAAACACACGGATACGATGAAAAGATATCCATATGCTTCTTATTAGCTAAAACAACATTAATTTATGCTATGTCCCTTCGCTATTTTTTTTCAGACAAGCCAAGTAGTACCTGCAGCGGATGCGTTGGGCATAGTTGATGAAGATGGAAGAGTGCTCCTCACAGCACCGATACCTGCATATATATGAACCTAAGTCACATGGAACGTGAAACATAGGTGAGTTTCTTGTATCGGAAACTTCGTTCCGAAAACGGGAACATCGTGGGACATTGTCCCAAACATAACTGGATCGCGGCCCTAAATACATGGTATAATGCGTTACAAGTATGGTGTGAGACCGTGGGGATAAGGGCAGAGAATGGTTTATAGAGATGAAAACAGATCATAATGCTTACAACTAGCAGCTATCTAGATTTAGTAGATATTGATACAAAATCTTGATGAATTCCTTTATATTTTGGCACAATAAACCTTTGTTAAGCTATATAAATGTTCCTCAATTTGAGTACACCGTTCCGGATTAACGTTCCAAAAAAATATAGGAACACTTTCCATCTCTTTAAAAAAGGGTTCCGAAGATGTATATCCCTACCGTCACACACTTTTAAAGATAGTGTACCGTGTTCCATGTTCCAGTTCCTCGATCCATCGATTCGGAAACTTCTTCGACTTAGATATGTACAACACTCTCTTTTTTGGGATATATAGCAAAAACAAATGAGAAAGAGTAGAAAACAAATTCGTCTTCCACGCTGGATTTTTTCCAAAGGTTTTTGTTATTGTGCTTGGGTTTTTTTTCAACCCCAATAACAAAAACATGTCAGCCCAGCCCTCACTTTCTTTGATATTTGGCATGTATCCTTTGTGGGTTGTTTCTATTGGCAGTGTGGCATATCGGGCTGGCAAATTTTTCCTTTGTTGGTCCCGAGAACTCAAAGCTGACTTAGTCATACGAGAAACACAGACGAGTGAACACAATGTTCGGCCGTGCGCGACTGTAGGGACGCTGGTAGAATTTTAGCAGGCAAAACACAGATAGCTATAGCTACTGAAATCATACAAACTTTTAAAAGGCAAACAAAACAACAAATTTTAGACAGTCCCAAAAAGAATCAGAGCAAGGAGAGGAGCACTAATGACAACTAATTACTCTTTCCATGTTTAAATCACGCATGCAAGAAATGTGTAAACAAATATTACACGTAAACAAAAGAAATAAATGGTTGTTTTGAAATCACATGTTTCAGATATAAGAAATAAAGTTAAATATGTTTCACTTTAAAAAAATTGAATTTACCATAAGTATAGGAATTCTAAGTTGAATTCTATGCTAGATTTGAATTCTAAGTAGTTAAGCACAAATTTTAAATCCTCATTCAATATGTATACAAATTTATAAATTATCTTTACTTATTTTTGATAAAAATCCAAGCAAATTTTCCTACATGACATATAATTCAAAATTTTGAATAAAACTTTGGTAACGAACAGAATATGTTTGAATTATAATTTGTATTAAAAAACTCAATTCAAGCTGCAACATGATTTTTTTTATGATATCACAAATTTAATGTCAAATAAAGAAAACATTGCTACCTTCCTTATTAGACTATGCCAACTACCCTTAATAGAATCTAAATGATCATAAATGATGACTTACCACCTATGTGGTAAGAAAACCATTGGATGAAGAGGCAATGGATGGTACAAAATTATTTTGGTGTACTATAAAAAAGTCATACTGTCAGACTCTGAGCAAACTGTTGGTCTGTTCTTGATGGACACGTACCACGTCTATCTCTACTATAATGGAACAACTTTATTGCATACACACAATCCTAACCATTCAATCGCAGATCGAAAGTATCAGATCAATTCCACTTTCATCCTGCTATCCCGTCTCTAATCTATCCCCATCTACCCAGCATCGAGACCCGCCTCCCTCCCGACGCCTCCGCCGCTGAGTCCGTCATCTGCAATCGCGCATATCTCTCCCCTCCCCATCAGCCGCCACCTCCACCTCCCTTTCGCCACCGCACCGCCTCACCAACACTTGCCGCCGCCGCCATCGCTGTTAGCCTCGCCACCACCTCAAGCCGTCGGATCCACCTCGCCGCCGTGTCCGCTTCGCCGCCACCACACACCACATCAACAAATCGTTCTTCCTCGCCGTAATCAACGGGCAAAATTGGGACAACTATAATCAACTAATCGTGAATGTATTTTCCGCTGTATTGGTGTCTGCACGAGCTAATTGACTACTGTCCTTTCCATTGTGATGACTCCCTGTCGTTGCCTCCCCGAGGTGAGTCCTCTTGCCTTTTGCTGTTAATTGTGCTGTGTGTCCATGTAAATCTGTGCATGCTTATGTAAATTGGGCTTCTCAATATGCTCCTTGCCTGCCCGGATCTTAGGATCTTGGGTTAGGAGTTGACTGTGCACTTGGGATCTTGGGAACCTGATGCTTTCCCTTTTGGGCCACAAAGTGTTCATCATGTAATTTGTATCTTCCAATTATCTCTACTATATGATTATAGTTTTGTCGTTTGCTCAAATGAACCTCAGTACAGTAGTTCAGTTCCGATTTCTTCAACTTTGTATCTAATAACTGCTGCCTAGGTCTCAAATTAAGCAGTGCAATTTTTTTTATATATAATGGAAGAATCCGGCCAGCAGTGCAAATTTTATGATTCACCTAATATTATAATATTCAATCTAAATAGAGTGAACTGAAGTTGGTTCCTTCGAAATGTTGACAGTTTTTACAGCCTCTAAGTGGGAACTGTTGTCAATCAGTTTAAATCTTCTTACATTCAATTCTTCCCTATGATCACTCTTTACCCTTTTGCTGGTTTGTTCATTCCATTGCATAGAAATAACAAACTGTTATTTTCCTCTGAATTGTATTGACCGTGCAAGTTGTAGGTGTTGACATAGATGGACACAGCAGAAATCTCTACACCAGAATCGTCTACAACAAAAGGTTTTGTTTCCCATGCTGCTCTTTTTGTTCCTGGATTGTCAAATTAATTGTGTACTTTTATAGGAAGGGCCACGCTTGCCGACATTACTAATTTAAGTGCCGACAAAACTAGAAGAAAGCGTGACAGAGAGAGGTATGTTTCCCTTACTGCTGAGAAGAAAGAAACTAGGCTTCAGAAGATGCGTGACTATAATCACCGCAAGGAGGCAATTCCATCACTAACAGGTAACATAATGCTATTTATCGTTGCACCAATTTTGTGTTATGGTATAAGTGGTATATTTATATACAGGTACACCTGCTGATATCACAACGCTATGTAAAATAATTACGGTATATATGCTTTATTCATATATATGTACACCTGATGATGTCACTAATTTAAGTGCAATCGAAGATAGAAGAAAGCGTGATAGGGATAGATATGCTTCTCTCAGTGCTGATCAAAAGGAAGCTAGGCATCAAAAGCAGTGTGACTACTACCAGAGAAAGAAGAATGCATGTAAGGACATAAATCAATCTGATCGTAGATTAGTGGTTATATCTACATCTTAAATGGTTTAATTCACATTGTGTTACTTAAATGGTTAACACTTCTGCTCTCTTGGTTTGATGAAGGTATAGGAACCCCACAGCCTGTTATTACACCAACATGTCTTTCATTCACAGATAACACGAGCGAGTCTTTCATTGGTCAGCACACACAAGAAAGCACTGATTTAAGTGGATTTAGGGGTCATAAAAAGGAAAATTGTGCATTTCAATCTAGGATCACACCTAGGCGTCTCCCATTTACAGACGTTGGCAATGTACCATGTGTTATATCAAGCACAAGTGCCATGTCTCTTCGAACACCAGGTTTGACAAGAATTCTCATATATAATATGACCTGGTTACTTATTTCTTGCCAAGTTCTATTATAAATAACTAATATGATATTTATTGTATGATGATATCGAAATTGCAACCACACCAACTCCATCTGTGTCCACTCCATTGCTTGCATCCACTTTAGGTTCATCTCTCGTCGTTACATCCACTTTCTCCTACACTTACACATTGTTCATATGTGGACAGCGGTGCATGGCGATATTACTAATCTCAGTGCTGTTGAGTTAAGAAGAAAACACACTAGGGAGAGGTACGCGTCATTGACCACGGAGCAAAAGGAAGCTAGGAATAAGAAGGCCGGTGAGAACCGGCAACGGAAGGAGGCGTCGCAATATGCAAATCAGTTTGATACTACTAATGTACCAGGTGACCACTTAACTAATCTTATGCCTACGTTACGAACTGATAAATTTATTAATCGGTGGCTTATATTCTAAACAAGATTCTAAAGTTGCCAACAAAGTCCAGCACCCCGTAATGACACCTAGGAGACTGCCATTTACACAAGGCCAACACTGCCAACAGACTGAACCTTATACATCTGTAAATCAATCCCCTTCTACAACTCAACTGATGTGTGAAAATTCAGGTATCATCATTTTTAATCATTTGACTATATATGGGTGTACATGTCATACTGTTCATTTTTAAACGTTGTTCTACATCTCAGGCATATGCTCAGTCAAGAATTTGGACTGCACACAAGTCCCAATGAGCTATGTAATTCATAGACCAACACAAGGCAACCTAAGTACTCAACACATTGGTGAGAATTATGTGATGCTCAAATTTATTTTGAATTACACAGTGGTGAGAATTCAACGATGCTCTGATTTATTTTGCCATTACTTCAAATGGATTTTTTTTGTGTACATCCAGGTGTTGGTTGCCATATACAATGTATACAAAGTACAATTGTGGAGAATGGGACCACTGTCAGTATTGTCCCAACTAAATTCCAGGAAAACCCGGATACTCCCAACACAATGCAAGAAACCATGGGTAATAGTATATTTGACCCTACATCCGATGGTATTCAAGGTATCCACCCAATAAACCTTCTATCTAGAACATGTATAACATCAATTTTCAATGAGTATAACATGCCATATTTGCAATACAGTGAATTTCCATTGCAACGATGATGAGGACGATGATGACGATGATGAGACCTACCTAAACAGAGGACTGGGTAAGAGCAAAATTGATATGTTTGTTTTTCTCATTTTTCACAAATAGTTGAACCATCAATCACCTACAAGCTTTTTTTACAGATGTGGAGTATGAATCTTACCAAATAGACGTGCAACATTCACATGTTGAAGATAATTAATACATTGGCAGATGACAGGATATACCAAGACCTTCCCACTAATCCTTCTATTCTGCGTCTAGCGCCAAATTACCGGTTTTGCAATGCAAAGAGATTCCAATATGAGAGTCCAGCATGGTGTTGCCGGAAGGGGAAGATAGTGCTTGCTACCCATGAAGTACCCGATGAGTTAAAAAGATTATTTACTAGCCAGACTGATGAGGATGCAAAGTATTTTAGAGAACACATATGTTATTTCAATAACCACTTTGCTTTTACTTCTTTGGGGGTGACACTGGACCAAAGATATTGTAATGGTAGTTCAGGTGTATACACCTTCCGTGCCTAAGGACAGATCTATCATCGCATTGATCAACTACAACCAGGTGATAATGGTCCACGCCATCTTCAGCTATATTTTTATGACACTGATGCAGAGTTATCACATAGATCTCGACATTCTCCTGATCTAGATATAAGTGTTGTCAGGAAGATTCTTGGAATTATGGCAAATAATCCATATGTGCATACTTTTCGGTCAATGGGTTTTGTTGCTAATCTTGATGATTATAGGATTGCTCTAAACACAAACATTGTTCTTGATCAAAGAGTGTACAATGCACCCACTGCATCTCAAGTAGCGGCTATATGGATTGATGGGAACGACCCACAAAATCAGTTTGACCGCAGTGTAATTGTTCACGGCATAAATGACCGTCCTAAATACATAAAGCCCTACCATGCCCTACCATGGTTGCTATGATTCTTTGTCTTATCCAGTTTTATTCCCGGGTGGAGAAGTTGGATATAACTGGGGCATTCCATATGATCAAGAACCTCTCATTGAGCACCCATTAAATGTGTACCAAATTGGCGACGAAGCAATGGAACCAGAAGGAGGTAGCTTATATTATCTCATAATAAACAACGACATGTGTTATACTACATTTTCTAAATTTTATCTATGCTAATTGTGATTTTTTCTATTCTATTCCAATAGATGATGAAGTCGACAAGCATAAGGGTAAATATGTGACGGCCCATGAATACTACTATTCTAAGATACAGATTCGTCCAAGGGTATTCAATGTTCTTTTGTATGGAGGAAGACTATTTCAACAATTTGTTGTAGACATATACATGAAGATTGAGGGATTGAGGTTGGACTACTTCCTAAGGCCTAAAACTCAAAAGGTCATTCGTGCAGACCTATACCAAGGTGTTGTTGACACTATAGCCAAAGGTGAGACACACGCATCAATGGTTGGTAAGAGGATTGTGCTTCTGGCTTCTTTTACCGGGAGAACGTGACATGAAGCGCAAATTTTTTGATGCCATGGTCTTAGTGCAGTGGTATGGCAAGCCATGCATTTTCATGACTCGGACATGTAACTCACATTGGGAGGAGATGACTAGAGAGCTTTCCCCTGGACAGACCGCACAAGATCGCCTTGACTTGGTTGCAAGAGTGTTTAGGGCCAAGTTAAGGGATATAAAAGAGTTTGTCATCAAAAGAAAATATTTTGGAGAAGTTGCGGCATATGTACATGTAACTGAATTCCAGAAGAGGGGTCTTCCATACGAGCACTTCCTGATGAATCAAAATATCGTGATTTGCATGGACTGGTCGTTAAACACATACTTCATGGTGCACACAAAAAGGACAGTATTTGCATGGTCGATGGTCGGTGTAGGTTCCACTACCCAAGACAGTTCTTGCAATGCTACACAAGGAAAAGACTCCTATTCTGTCTATAGGAGGAGGAATGACAATAGAAAAGTAAAAGTTAGGGGGGCAATAATGGATTGGTGGGTGGTACCTTATAACCTAGGACTGCTTATGCGGTTTAACTGCCACATGAATGTTGAGATTAGTTCTAGCATCAAGTCAGTCAAGTATTTATTTAAGAACCTTTGCAAAGGGCATGATCGTGCATCTGTCTCAATTGACGCCTCCGGCCAACCGGTAGATGTGGATGAGATCTGTATGTTCATAGATGCTCGATTCGTAGGACCAGCGGAAGCAATGCACAGGATATATAATTTCAATCTATTTGAAGTTTTTCCTTCTGTTCTACAACTACAACTACATTTGCCCGGTATGCATATGGTTGCTTTTAAGGGATCGGACAACTTGGAAGATGTTGTTGCAAGAGAGTATGCTTCACGAACAATGCTTACAGAATTTTTTAGAATGAACCCAAGTTAACAGCGAGGCTAATAATTATCTATACGGAGAATTTCCTAAATACTTTGTATGGCATAAGGGTCAAAAGATATGGACGAGGAGAAAAACTAAGAAAATGCAGATTGGGAGGCTTGTGGTGGCACATCCTTCGGAGGGGGAGAGATATTTCCTTAGGGTGCTACTCAACCATGTTTGTGGGCCACATTCATATGAGCATCTACATTCTTTTTAAGGGGTCACATATGAATTTTTCAAGCAAGCTGTAGAAAAAAGGGAGACTAATTGAGTCTGATAGCACCATTGATGATTGCATGACAGAGGCGGCGAATTTTCAAATGCCATGTGCTCTTAGAAGGCTATTTGCAACAATCTTGGTATTCTGTGAGGCAACCAACATCCGTGATATGTGGGACAAGCATCTAGACTTGATGTCTCAGGATTACCAAAGAAAACAACCAAATAAGCACTTAGTTGAGCAGCATGTACTTAGGGACATTAGGGATCTGATGCATTCCATGGGGAAAGATATCATCTCCTACGGTCTTCCAGACATTGAGGAAGGACATGGTTTAGACAATGACAATTGCAGAGAGGTATTGGAAGAAATGTGTACATGTAGAACAATGTGATGTGGATTTATACACCTCTTTAAACCCTGAGCAACGGGCTAGCTTTGATGAGATCATGTGTCACGTGGATACAAATGTTGGGAATGTCTTCTTCGTTGATAGTCCAGGAGGAACTAGAAAACATCCGATCAATGGCGTTGATTGCCATTGCTACAGCAACATCCGGTATCACAGCTTTGATTATGGCTGGTGGATGCACCGCACACTCTAGGTTCAAGATCCCGATCACTCTAGACAATTATAGCATGTGTAGTTTCACTAAGCAGAGTGGCACTGCCAATTTGCTTCGGAAGGCATCGTTGATAATATGGGACAATGTTGCCATGACCAAGCGTCAAGCCGTGGAGACTCTAGATAGATCATTACAGGATGCTACAGGATGCAATTTTCCGTTTGGTGGAAAGGTTGTGGTGTTTGGGGGGGGCTTTAGACAGGTGTTGCCTGTGGTGAGGCGTGGCAGTAGAGCACAAATAACAGATATCACCCTACAAAGGTATTATCTTCGGAAAGATATAAGAAAAATACGCCTCACTAGGAACATGAGAGCAGTCTGACCCATGGTTCTCAGATTTTGCTACTGAGGGTTGGAAATGGAACTGAAGAAACAATCGGAGATGATTTTATACGTCTCCTGGATGATATTGTTATTCCTTACACGAATGCGAAAGTAACATCATCTGTGATGCCTTCACTGGAGTCGAATGTAACATCATCTCCCTATATGAGCACACATGCCATCCTTGCAACCAAGAATGAGTACGTTGATGAGCTCAATGAGAAGATGATTGACCGGTTCCCAGGGCATGAAAGAATCTACTATAGCTTTGACTCGGTGGAGGATGATTTAAGCAACAACTACCCCAATGAGTTTATTAATTCTCTCACACCAAATGGCCTACCTCCACACGTTCTAAAGTTGAAAGTAAATTGTCCAGTAATTCTATTGCGGAACCTTGATCCTCACAATGGCTTGTGTAATGGGACAAGGCTGGTGATTAGAGATTTTCAGAATAATGCAATTGACGCAGAGATTGTTGGTGGTCAACATGTTGGAATGAGGGTGTTCATATCTAGGATTCCATTGTGCACATTGGATGATTTCTCTCTTCCTTTCAAGTTCAAAAGGAAGCAGTTCCCAATACGACTCAGTTTTGCAATGACAATCAACAAGGCCCAAGGGCAGACAATCCCAAACGTGGGGGTTTACCTTCCTGAGCCGGTATTCTCGCACAGGCAACTATATGTTGCATTATCGAGGGTGCTATCAAGGGATACAACAAGAATTCTGGCTAAGCCAAAGAACAAAATCGATCCTGCTGGAAAAAGCACAAAAAATATTGTGTACAAGGAAGTTTTAGTGCAAGCCTTCAATTCTTTTCTTTATATCAAATCATTCTTTTAAAGGTTTTGACATGAAAGATATGCCCTAATGATTTTGATTTCTATCACAGGTTTGCCCAGATACTTATTTATAAGATTTTTGGATGGTCTAGACTTATGCTACACAGGGTTGGCGATATATAATTATTTGTCTATGGCTTTGGGATCACAGGTTACCTGTTACACCACATGAGTCATTGGCATATCCCATGTATTTCACATTGTTTGTTTTTGGTTGTGCTGTTTATGAAATGAACAGATCAATGGGAACATTAGATTTTATAATTGTTTGTACTGCAATCCATGTGTTTGTTTTAATTCAAATGAGATTGATACATCCTTAAAGTCCAGATCCATGCACACCCTTCTGCAGGTATTCTTCTTTTATCTGATTTTATCAATGCTGCCTTCATGTCCAATGGCTAAACATGCGGTTAATAAATATATTACTATTGTACCGATGCTATGGTCATTGTTTTATTCACCAACACCATGTGTTCTTCATAAAGGTGAGCAGATTTCAATTTTTTTTCTGGAATACAAATATCTCATGATAGCTTGAAAGTTGAAAGTGAAATTATAGTTAATATTTTATTAACCATGCTATATATATTAAGTCACGTGGATTCCACGTGCATGCTTACTAGTCTATACTATAATGTAGCAACATTGACAGACACGTGAATTTTTGACCGTCCGATCTTCAGAACCAAGGGCACATATCTCATTGATTCGCACATCCAAAATTTGGAAAGGATCGATCTATTCCGACCGCGCGCGTCCCGCTTTGTTCCACCCCTCCACCGTGAGAATCGATCGATCAATCCCGCGGACACGCCTGTACTCTGCCATGCTTCCTCTCTGAACACGGCGCTTTCATCTCCACTCCTTACGCTGATCTGGATATATTTGTGTGCTTACACCCTTTTTTTTAATAAAAAACTGAAGTCATCTATATTTGAGGAGGAGCTGATGCGTGATTCATTAATATTCCTGAAATCCTCTTTTTGCCATTCAATTATGTTTGCAGCTTGGCAACTTATGGAGGAGCTGACTTTATATTTTGATGGGGGCTGATCTGACTCTACTATAGTAGTACTGCAGGTATACAAATCAAGTCTTGAACTGTTTACTTTGTTGGGATTCTAATATTAGTTCATGTGAACGGTCTTTCTGTGGTGAAAAGGTAATCATATTTGTCAGTTTCTTTTGGAGTTTTAGTGTCCATATATGAGAGCAAAAATTGAGGGAATAAATACTCTCTTCTTACACATGGCAGATCCTCCATGGTACAACATTGATTTTCAGGTACATCTTGGAGATTTTGTTATCTCAGAATTAAGTCTGTTCAGAGCTGTACATTAGAATCAATCGCCATTTTAAGATTTATGATGCTGCATAGGGTAGATACTACTTACTCTTATTGGATTATTATAGATTTAATATGTGTACATCTATTCTCCTTTTTGTGAGTAGCTATAAGATGGAGTCCTTTACCTGTATGCTATTAAAAAAGAAGTGTCTTCCTCCATGCCACTAGAAAGTTCGAGTCTTCCTCTATGCCATCGCCGAACTTAATCGTGTCCTCCACACCCTTCCGTCGGTGTTCTATTAGATTTCACCGTTAACCAGCCATGGCATGTGGGCCTAGGCAGATAAAATGCCCATCTTACCCCTCTGTCTCCTCCATTCTCTTCGCCACCATCTGCAACGCACAGCTCCTAATCAGAACTCTGAATCCTGCCTGGACTACTTTTCTTCCAAAACAGAACAGATAAAATATGGAACAGAGAAGACCTCAGTGTTGGCTGAAACTGATTTATGCCTTTTTATACTACACGAGAAATATAGAAAGCACGTAAAAGAAGAGAAAACTAAGCACAGGAAGAAGAAGAAACAATACTGGTTTCTAGTGAGTTCGAAGCGTGAAACATACTCCAAAAATCAACAGCCAAAATTTATACTCGGAAGGACAATCCCCTTTCTGCAATCATCATCAAGAACACTACCACCATCGAAATCAATACCCAATCCTACCTCATAAACTCATTGACCTAATTCCCACTGATGAACAGAAAGAAGAAGAAGCACACGTCGCTCACCTCGATTCAGTCTTCGCGCTCCTGCAATGCGAGAGATGAGAAGAAGTGGCGGCGGTAGTGCGGTGGAAGTGGGAGATGGAGATGTGTAGATGACTGTAATGCCCCGAATCTCGTATTCTTAGTTCGGGAGCTACAATACTTGCAACCTGTGATTTAATACCAGTCCCAGGACATAAAAGCTGGTACTCACAGAATACAATAGTGGATCAAAGTAACTAATTCATTACAACACTAGGATACATCCTTACATAGGCTACGTCTAGACAGACCCCGGACAGTAGAACACTGGGGCTTTACGCCTAACACTCACAAACAGAGATTACAAACATGAAAGCGGAAGCGAAACAACTAAGGCAGCGGCTCAGAAAGGAAACTAAGCGGCTAGGCATACACAGCACACAGGCATGGTTGGGAACTAGGACTAAAGACCTAAAACTCCTCGTACTTGGTCTGCTCCTGGTAGAATTCCTCGGTTGCAGTGTTGTAGGGATCTTCCTCTTCAGCGCCTAAATTATTATATACAAAGCAAGGGTGAGTACTAATGTACTCAGCAAGCCACGGGAAATCGTGACATGCAAGGCTTACGAAAGAAGCTAAGGGCTGAGTTGCGTAAAGCTGCGGTTTTGTTGTGAACCATATTAAATAGCCTAGACGTGAATCAAGTTTTAATTAATACTGGGGAAAAGATAAATAATGGAGTAAGGCAAATGTGGTTCGACTCAATGCCCGAACTTGCTTGTCGTCGAGCGTTCCAGATGCCTCGACCTCTCGGATCCCGCGGATCCTCCTTTGGCCCCGAAGGCCTACCGTCGGCATGAAGACCGACCTCGCAAAACATAGCCTGACTAAGAATATTTTTCCTCGAAAAGAAGTTTTGGCAAAACAAGACTACGCTAAGAGAACCACCGCACAATCGCCCCTATTCGGGGGCACGGTTGTTTGAACATGTTTACACTCTGCAGAGGTCGTACGCTTTTCCCACACGACACGAAGCTGACTCCAACGACCCGTCGATCATCGGAAGTTTGTGACAAGGATTTTCCCATAGGTAGATTAGGCTTTCTCACATTGCATGGTCGGGTTGACTAACCGCGCAACCAGTATCCGGCTATTCCTGCAGCCATCGTCTACTTAGGGCACACACCAGGGTACTACGGATCCCGTGTCTTCCTCAAAAGGCTAGACCCCGGCGACCCCAGGGCCTGAGTCCCCCTACGCGAGTAAGGACCAAGCGGCCTGTCGCGTGCTGCACACCTTACCCTGTTGTGTCCCACAACCATCAACATGCAGACAAGCATACCCTATCTAGGTACTTGTCCAGGGGCATACCCACGTTGCCTGCGTGGCCGCACTGTAAGGTAAGGGCGGATGGAATCCCCAAAGGAATCGGTCCTTAATTAGTACAACTAAGCCAGTTCCCAGGACTTCTCGACTAAGCTCTACAACATTTCGCAAATCAACTTTTCCTTTTTCTTTTTCTCAAGTAAAGTGGTTTTCTGAATAAAAGGTAAATACGAGGGACGGGCAGTAATTTAAATGTAGCATGGCTAAGCAAAAATAATTCAGAAAATACCACCTGTTGGCAGCTTCCCGTCCTAATTTAGGTGGCGATTTGTCAAGGTACGAGGTATCCAACCTATGGAAAAGTAGTGTGACTAAGGGCAGGTACGCCGGCTTGAAATCTTACCGGGGCCGAGAAAAGGGTTTCGGTGTAAATTAATGCACGCTTTGTAAACAAAATATTTTTAAGCATATATAGGTATTCAACATGGTCAAAGATGGCTTGTCTGGTGACGGCAGGGGGTCACTTCCTCCGTACTCGACGTCGGGTTCCTCGTCCGGTTCGGCGGCTGGACAATTAAACGAAACCAATTAAAGAACAGTCAAAACATTATAAAAGAACAACAAAATATTAGTGCCAAAAAGGAAGAGGATAATTTTAGAAAATTTTGGGAGGTGGAACGGGGTAATTTGGAGTTGTGGTTGAAAAGATATGGATTTTTTGAAGTTAAAAGGGGTTTTTGAACCAAAACAAAATGGTTTTCTACGTTATCTGAAAAAGGCAAAGGGTGTGGGACCCAGCGTCAGAGAGAGAGGGAGAGGGAGGCGCGGGTGGCGTGCGGTGGACTCGGTCCACGGGCGCACGGTAAGGGGGGAGAGGAGGCGGGGACCACCTGTCAGCCTTCCTCTTCCTCCCCCTTTCTTCTTTTCTTCTTCTCCCTTGCCGAAGCCCAACGAAACGGCGGCGGACGGTGGCGACTACTTCGGCATGGTGGGGGAAAACGGGGTGGCGGCATGCGAGGATGGGGTGTGGGTGGTGCGGCGTCGGGGAACAAAGGGGGGTATTTATTGGGAAGCCGGCCGACGGGGAAAGGATTGGGATGAGGCCGGCGGCCTGGCGCTCGGACGGGACGGGACAGGATGGGACGCTGGCGGCCGGCGCAGGGGGAGTAAAGGCGGCGCAGGGCAGTGAATGGCGTCGCGACGACGGCTGACGGGCTCCGCGTGGACGGGACGGATCGTCGGTGCCGAGTGGTCGCGTCCGG
>CM002487.1:3957978-3968162 GCA_000325765.3 Leersia perrieri | reverse complement strand
AGATGGCGGCACGGCGGTTAACGGGGTCGGGGGGGCCAGGCGCTGGGGAACGCAGCGGCGAGCGGCGTCTGCCACGGTGGCAGGCGGTAGCAGCCTTGGTCGGGGGAAGAAGACGGACGCGCGTTGCCGTCGCGCGCGGTCGGTTGTTCGATCCAAACCTGCACGGGTCCCACCCGTCAGTGTGTGGCAAACCGACAAGCGTGCGCGCGGGCGAGCGCAGGCCAAAAAGGGAAAATGGGCCGTGGGCCACGACGGTGTTGGTGGGCCATCAAGGCTGGCTTGTGGAAGGGGGAGAGAAAGGAGAAAAGGGGCGGCCCGAGAGGGAAAAAGAAAAGAGGAGGCCAGACCAAAAGAGGAGGAAAAGGATTTATCAAATTGTAAGATGGATTTTTGGTTTGGTTAAGGGTGAATGGACTTGTATTTGGGCTAGGAATATGGGAGGGATTTTTAGGGAGGTCAAGGAGAGGGATTTGAGATACTCTTAGGATATAGACTTATTAGTCTTAATCTAATTTTAAAGGAAATAATTTTTTTACAACACCGAGTGAAGAGCTAACCTTCGCAAACGAATTTTAATTTTAGGAAAATAGTTTTCGAAAATAAAAAATAAAAATCTAGGCTTTACGATGACGATGCGCGATGGCCACTCCATGAACCGTGTCCAGCTCGACATCCGGGACGGCCATGCGCATGCAGACGGTGTCGGCAACCCTCGCCATGCTCCGTGACTCCGACATCCCCTCACCAGCGCCATAATCTGCAACGCCGACTGCGGCACAGGCTCCCTCACAATTCATCCACGCCTCCGACATCTCCGGCGCCATGGTCGCCGATTCACAACGCCAAGCCGAATCCGCCGCCGCCGGCGGCAATTTCACCTTGTCGCCGCCACCTACTGCCTCCGCCTGCGCGTAGCGCTGCCGTGATGGTGGCGAGGAGAAGAACCGCCGAGGAGCCTAGCGGCAATTATTTCAGCTCGGCGCGGCGGTGGCGGCATGGAGGACGGTGGACGGCGGTGCGGAATTTGGGGGGAAAAAGGGAAAGAGAGAGGGAGGAAGAGGAGGGAGAAGAGAGAGGGACACGATGGACATTTTGCCGTCTCGGGCCCACGTGTAAGAGGGTCAAACGGTCAATCTCTAACCGAACACCGACGGAAGGGCGTGGAGGGCATGATTAAGTTCGGCGATGGCATAGAGGAAGACTCGAACTTTCTAGTGGCATGGTGAAAGACGCATCTTTTTTAATGGCATACAGATAAATGACTCTGTAAAATGCCCCTAAGTGAATAGCTATAACATGCCCCTAAGTCTGTTCAGGGCAGGATTGATGTACTGCATTGATGTTGAGATAGTGCATGGCATACATGGTTGGAGCGAAGCCTCCTATCTTCACACCTAATACTCCTGTAATTGAAGTTGTTGGCCATTTGTAAAGTGAAAACTTACCCTTTTGTTATTTTTTATAGACTGCAAGACATGCATATCCATCATTAAAGTTAATTCTGCAATTTTGATGATGTGTTGATGATGGGAAATATCTAATATTGTCAACCGCAGTTGTGTTAAAAGCCTTGCTACTTTTAGTTCAGACTCTCCTTGATGAGAAAAAGATAGCCCATAGGTATTATTATTATTGTTATTGTTATTTGTCTATTTGCCTTCTTCAAATAAACAGTGTTTCAGTTGAATAATACATGTTTTGCCTTTTTTTAGAAAAATATTTATTTCACTCTAATTATAGGTGCTCCGTGCGCTGCACATGCACGATTACTAGTATACGATAATGGAGCAACATTGGCAGACATGTGGAATCCTAACCGTCCGATCGGTAGATTGAATGCCCTACATTGATTATGTGATTCATCCTGCTATCCCAAGCGAATGCGCAATACATCTGCTCCCCATATGGAAAATATTGGTGTATTGTATTCTGGTATTTATTGCACTGATCTTCATGGGTATATATAGAGATACATGAGAGAGATATCTTGGAGTATAAGGCAAGTTAGAAGAGATCTATCTCTAACTAATCTATCTTTATCTCTAAATATTTTATCTCTAATCTTTATCTCTAACATCCCTCTCGGTTGTAACGGGAGCAAAGTGCACAATTGCGACTGGATTTGAAATTTGGTTACACTATCTTCTGTACTTCCACCATCTTCTCTCTTCACCATCATCGATGGCATCTCAGTTGGATGGCGGTCCTCCACCTAGTGCGATTTGTGCGTCTCCTTTCTGGTGTCATCCTTTACTCTCCTCTGTTTCTTCCCGCAGTCATAACGGGAGTGTCATGGACGAAGCAATGACACGGACGCTTTTGACTGGAGTTGTCGATGACGACTTGCTGTGGACGTAATTGATCTTGAAGTAGCCGTGGTCGTGGTAGTCGATGTAGCCGCAAATTGCCAAAGGCGAAAAAAAAATTCACCGTATTGCAGTAGCATCTTGCACCTTCTAGGTGTCAGAGGATGCAATCTGGGACATCTTGCGGATGTCAGAGGACGTCGTTATAGATGATGCGGTCGATCCCGTTGTCACTGTTGCGGTCGTTGCCATCGTAGAAGGCTGGTCGATCGCTGCCGTCGTCGATGAAGGATCTTGCAGATGTATCTGTCAGAGGACGCGATGATGTCCATCGTTGTGGATGAAGCGGTGGTGTGGCATGCTACAATATTGATGAAGACATTGGTGATGAAGTCGTCGATGACGATGTTGTTGTCGATGTATAGTTGTACAATCGATAAAGAGAATTCTTGGTGTAGCGGGTTGCCGCACGTAGACTCGTAGTCCGTTGTAGTCGCGCGTGTAGATGTGATCTGCTCGTCGTGTCGTCGAGGAGTGCTTATAGATTGATCTTTGCGAATTCATTGTCCACGTCCGTCGTGCGGCTTTTCCTGCTTGCACCCGCATGGATCACCACGTAATCTTTGCTGTCGTGGTGGCCGATGGCATCTCGGTGGCTGGCTTGCCGTGCTGGACGTGGTTGACGTGGCCTGCACACATGTATGCTTTACCGCATGGTGATGATGCATAATGACGCCGAGTGGGCAGGAATCGCCCATGCGAGCGTAGCACACTGTCTCGCGGCCGCGCATGCCGCGGAGGGTGACGATGATTAATTTTAAGTCGACGATCTCGGCGAGCGTGTGCCTGCTAGCAGTCGACGTCGATCGCCTTGCCGTCCACGAAGACCGGCCCATCTGCTTCCTTGCTTCTGATCTTGGAGAGGGTGCGCCGCACCGGAGTCGCGGCTGAACACCGGAGAGGATTATGTGGCTACTAAGGAAAAACTAATCAGTTATGGATTCTAATCTATATGGATAATTTTGTTAGCTAATCGATGTCATCTCTCCGGGGCGCACAAGCAAAAGATGATAAGCGGATCTAGCGACGTCTATAAGCTCTGATACCATGTGGAAAATATTGGTGTATTGTATTCTTGTATATATTGCACTGACACTCATAAAGTATATATAGAGATATCTCGTAGTACAAGACAAGTTAGGAGAGATTTATTTTATCTTTATCTCTAACATCCCACACATAGCGTCTGCGGTACATCGTTTCTCCCCAAATCGTGTAGCCCAACATCGGCATGGTATGTTTTTCCCAAATCGCCCGCAATATGTTCCCCCAAATTGCGTTCCTGCCGCTGAGCCCCCACCACCTAGCGGCAGCGGTGATCCATGCCATCACCACATCTCCGGCGTCCGTCGCTGCGTCCCGGTCTCCGCCGTGCCACTCGCCTCCGCCGCACCATATGTCTTCTTCCGTCGTTGTGCTGTGATCCATCCCCGTCAATGCCGCCCTCTCCCTCCTCCGCGCTCAAAATTGTGCCACCACATTACCTGCGACACGCCGATCTGCAGGCTATATCCTCGATCGCCCTTCACGGAAGCTTCCCCTTGATGAAGTTTGCTTAATACACGTATCTGCAATCCTGGCACCACCGTCTGGATAGACTCAGATCCATCCGCTCTAGTATGCTGCACTTGATGGCTTCTTCACTTCTTCATGTTAATCTCGGTGCTTCTGCTACTGGTTGAATGATGGGGTGCAGTGCAAACACATAACCATTCAATAATTCATTGATTTGCACGGTGTTCTTGTACTGATTTTCCTCCCATGCATATTCACGAGTTCAGCCTTATGATAGCACTCTCTGTGTGTTTGGTCAAATATCTGCAGCTCTGTGATAGTGGAAGATGCAGGCTTGCTCCACCGCCCCTTGGTCTGTTTGCCAATTTTAAAAGATTCCTCAAATTAGATGGTACGAAAATATGATGATTCAGCTTGATTTGCTGCTTTGGTGGATGTAGAAAGTGCCAGACAAATGTTCATTCAATTTCTGCACACAAAAATGCCAGACAAATGTTCGTAAGATATGTACAGCATTGATAAGATAGAATTGTTGATGGTCTTCAGATTGTTTTTTTTTTACAGATAATATATTTTGGGTTGGGGTGGGGGTTGGTGCAGGTTTAGGAATGAGCTGCTAGATCCAAACTGGTTCATGCTGAAAAATGGTATCAGTATGTAATAGTAAGATTCAGAGTCTATGACTCTATGTTTACCAAATCAAGATCAATTCATGTTCTTCTCTTTGTTGATTTCTCATGTCTACAAAATCCAGTTATATAGCCTATAGTCCAGTTAAAGGAAATTTTTTTATCAGATTCATCTTATACAGAATCTCTTTTCAAGTGTTCTGCTTGTTTGCAGTCCATCCTTTCGGTGCAACAGAAATGCATCAAGCTGCACTTAACAGCTTCACCAATCCAGTTCTGTTTATAGTTATTCTGGAGCCAGATGGCCACTAATCTTCTAACAAAGGAAGAAAAAAGAAATCATTTTAGGAGAATTAACAACACCATGAACACGATGAAATAATATAATGCTAGGATAATCTACGCACATAGTAGATCTTTTCGATTGTTTGGATAGAATCATATGGTTGGCAAATATGTTTTTTTATGTATGTTTATTGATTCACAAAGTGTAATGCATTTTTGGGACTGGTAACCACCTTTTTGAAAATTATAATTCATGGATTTTTTTTGCGGGGATAATTCATGGATTTACTACAGAATATTTTTTATTTCCTTTGACAGGGCCAGTGTCTTGCGAGACAGGCACTATTTCAACGAAGTTTGATTCCTGTCAACAAGTAAAATAGTTTATAGGTTGTAATTAATACTCTGTTAGTTTTTTTGGATTAATGTAATAGGAGATTAAGATGGGATGACTGCCCTCAATTTTTAGTTTTGTGATTATATGAAACCTCAAGACTGACTGACTATTAATCTATATTGAAATAATAAGAGAACTGCAGGACAGGGCTGTGTTTTGCGAGACAGGCACTATTTTTAGTTTTTAGAATTTTCTCAAATAGTAAGAGAACTGCAAGAGATACTAATTTTGATCTTTCTTCAGATAAAATGGTTTCAATGTGAGGGTAATACATTTTTTGTGTTGGAAATTGGAGGAGCATGTGTATTTGTTGAGGTCTGCATTTTTAGATTTCACTTTGACAGTTATAGAAACTGTTGGGCTCATAGAAGAATTTATTTCATCAAGAAAACATCAGTGTGCTGCAGATTATTAAAGAAAAGGCACAATATAAGTGTTACACTATAGAAGATATCATATAGCTACCATATGTGAATAAAGCATCAGGAAACTCCCTTCTTGATTTTCTCTCTTTACTAAGAATACTAATCATCCTGAGGGCAGATATTTTTTGTAAAGGGAAACAAAATTAGTTTGCAATGTTTTGGACAGAAAGATCTACAAAACTGAAGATAAATAGTTTGCACTAACACATGATGAATCCCTCAATGTTTCACAAAATGTTTAATTGTGCGCTATTACAAAGAACTCTCTTTGTACTCTAGCCAAAAAGAAAGAAAAATGAAAAAGTTTCGTCACAAAAATATAGCTTATAAACCTGAATATTAAGTAGGAATGTCATAGAGCTAAGAAGGTTAGCATGGACAGATCTAGGGACCAATTTCATTGTTGAGCAAATCAGTATATGATATTCTACAGGAATATATATATAGATATGATCGATAAGTGTATTTTGAAAGAAATTGCTTAGTACATCTTGAAAAGAAAGTATCGTTGGATAGCATATTACCTGGAAAGCCTGTGAACCATGAATGAATAAGAGGCAACTAAACACATTAGAGAATGCATCTGTAACAGCTGATTTGGATGGGAATTCCATGGGTAATTGCCTCATCTGTAGCCCATTGCTGCTGCTGTAACAATAGGAGTAATCTACTGCTACCTCCGTCCTCGAATGCAAGGTATTTTAACTTTTAGCTTGCAACTTTGATCATCTGTTTTATTCAAAAATTTGTTGTAAATATTAAAAATAATAAGTCATGATTAAAATACTTTTGATGATAAAGCGAATCACAAATAAAATAAATAATACTTTAATTTTTTTAATAAGACGAATGATCGAAGTTGCAAACTAAAAATCAAAATACGTTACATTTGTTGACGGAGGTAAAAATAGCAATGATCTGCAAGCAGACTTTAGAAATAAAACAAATTAAGGTGCAGCATGAAAAAAATGAATTATGCATGAATGAACTCCTTAAACAAAATAAATTTCAATCTTGTTGAATGTAGGGACAGGAGAAATCTGAAGAGCCCAAAACCAAATCAATTCCAATCCTGTTGAATAGTGTCGGTAGAAACCTGAAGAAAGCCGAAACCAAATCAAATTCTTTGTATTACTTTGATAATATGTGGAACAACATGACAAATCAATCTAGCATTAATCTAGTATAGCTGAAAAAAGAAATATATGTTGGGAAATATTTGTTGGCCTATATACGGAAGCCCAACCGAGAGAAAATCTTTTTGCACCCTAAAAGTTAGCATATGAGTTGATGGACTCCCCCACTTATAAGATGGTGTTACTCCCTCCAAACTTTAAATGTGGGACTATTCTCAACAATATCCCCCGTCACATATTGGTGTCCCTCCGGCCCCACACACACGGGCACATACGGGACTCGCCCACGGTCTGACTGGGCCTCACACCTGCGGTCCACTAACTGGGCCTCACACCCACGGTCCCCTGGGTTTTGGGTCTATACCAACCGAGTGTGCACGGGCAAAGATTATGGGCCCAGCTCTGATACCATTTGTTGGCCCATATACGGGAGCCCAACCGGGAGGAAATCTTTCTGTGTCCCAAAAACTAGCTCATGAGGTGAGGGACTCCCCCTAA
Source organism: Leersia perrieri (assembly GCA_000325765.3). Taxonomy (NCBI): domain Eukaryota; kingdom Viridiplantae; phylum Streptophyta; class Magnoliopsida; order Poales; family Poaceae; genus Leersia; species Leersia perrieri. Next base: position 3,960,911 of record CM002487.1, on the reverse strand, counting down.
ACTTCCAACGTGAGGCTATTCCCAACAATATAAGCTAATAGACTGAATGAGCATATATGGTTCAAGAAAAAGAGGAAGAGGCATACCTTTGGGATGGATCCGGATCAATATATACCCCACAGTTTTGTTTCTTGAAGGTGAGGGGGCGGCTGAGTAAAGCAAGAAGACGCCTGGTAGGAAGTGATGACGACTTTGTGAAGTTGAGGAGACAAAAATTATCTAGGAGTAGATGACAACCATGAAGTATGCTCAGTGTGCGCGGCGGCGCACTACTAAATATTTGGTCTATTGCAACGACACAAAAACATGGTAATAAGACCAAAATAGTTGCAATACGTATCAATAGCAACTATGTCACTGTTGTTGGGAACCGTAGCAAGTATATATGTTGCAATAGGTACATTGCAACGGGTCTTTTTTTATTTGGTGGCAATAGACTTTAGTTGCCATGGAATGACCTATCGCCACACAAAATGATTCGTTGTAGTACTGTCTATTGCCATGCTATAAGACGTTGCATTAGACATCACTTGCTGATTTACCACCAAATAAGACTCATCCGTGATGGGTAAAAAATTCAACTAAAAGTCACAAAAATATTTTGAATATTTTCAAGCCTTTAGCAATGTTAACACGTCACTAGCCAATGCTTCCATAATTTTTTTGGCTAATTTTCCAATCTTGTAGATTATGGGATTCTAACCCAAGACCTTCCTCTCTACAAGCAACGACCTCATGACCATTAGGCTATGTGCTCACACATACAAATATTTCCATACTATTCTTTCAACTATACACGAGTACGGGCTCATCCACCATCCGCGTAACTAGCTATTGCAGGGAAACACAAGATTATTGCAACCAAAAATATTTGTGGCAATATAATCGATATATTGCAACTATTTCTTAAAAAGGTGGCAATAACACCTACATATTGCAACGAAAATAAAGATTATCGCAACATAATATATTCATGGCAATATTGTCCACATACTGCAACAGTTTCGCATAATGGTGGCAATAAAACATTAACAATTGCAACGGAAATCAAGATTATCGCAATGCAAGATATTTGTTGAAATATTGTTCACCTATTGCAACCATTTTACGTAATGGTGGCAATAGCATCTACCTATTGCAATGAAAATTGTGACTATCACGACGCAACATATCCGTGGTAATATTCTCCACAGATTGCAACTATTTTGTAAAATGGTGGCAATAACACATACCTATTACAACTGAATTTGTGTTGTTGCAATGATCCTTGTGGCAATAGGATAAAAACCTAGTAGTGGCGGCTTGGATTCAGGACACCCAAATGAGACGATCGGTCAGGGGAAGAGCAAGAGAGGGTGGCGAACTGGCGACGACGTGGGTGGGGAGATGCGTGGCTGGCGGCGGCATGTGGAGTGGCTCATTTACGCAAGGGAGATTGAACGGTGGCCTAGAAAGGATAAGCTATCAGGAAGGAGACGTGATGGGCTGGGCTTTTCACATGTGGGCTGTGTAACAGAACTGTTGTTTGGGCTAGGCACTCTCAGAGGATCGTTGCTGGGGTCACTTGGGCACTAGGAAAGGAAGCGGCAGACCATTGATATCTAATCAAACTGTGTGGGTTAATCGGATGACGTGGCTTAACAACAGTTTAACAAATTGATAATAACTACATTAAGTAGGGATCACTTGTATAGGTTTATAGGATTCGTAGCATGGGTTCCACGTGCACACTTACTCGTATACAATAAATACATTTGTGAACCGCGACTTTATATCAGCAGACAGTCACGTGAGACCTGAATTTTGCATAGGGATCTGCCTCCTGCATACATCACATATTATCTAAGATGTGCACATATGGAAGAGGTAACGTTTGGTATACAACTAAGAAAAGAACTTGGAGTAGTGATGGTGGAATCATTTCACTACAAGAAACTTGTTAATCTATGACGCTAAATCCCTGACGATATCTAAAACCGTCACATTGTCACGGATTAGCGTCTATGATGATTTTTTCTCAGTCCCTGACAATTTCTGTGACGGTTTCAGATATCGTTAGAGATTGAGAGTCATAGATTAATAAGTTTCTTGTAGGGTTTGTAGTTTGATGCAGGACTCCACGAACCAATGATTTAAATATTAATGACCACAATTAAGCACACTCGGGTATTCTTTTAAAAAACCATGGTGAGTTCAGGATCTTTGAACTTTGTGTAGTGTGTGTGCATACATATCTTCAAACTGATTAAAAAAATTAGGAGGGATATTATGGTAAATTTAATTATGAGTGCGTGTGCTATGTACATGCTAGATAAGGTGATATATAAAGGCCGGTTCTCTTATAAAAAGAACGAGAGATAATGGAACTAATTAATATTCGCTATGACTTGGAGTGATGCATGTGCTTGGTTTACCGACTGATCCATCACTATCGATGCATGCAATGATTCATGAATGCATTCAATCTACCATCTCGGATCAAGTTCAGTATCGATAAGGACACAAGATCGATCATGCACACATATACAAACAGATTGCCCGGAGCATGGAACTTCATATGTGATCTGCAACTGTTGAAAGATCCGTTTTTAATTTGACCTTGTCAATTGTTCTTAATTTTTTTTCCAACTCTTTTACGTCGGGGATGCATCATCTCATGGTGAGGCCCATTAGATATATATGCATGCCGATGCAGTGCTGTACTCACTTCAAGAGGGTTTGTTTGCTAGCTGGTAGATCACTACCAAAGCTGCATACGGGCATATACAAACACTGCCATGCATGTCCACAGTGTTGTATGCAGGCGACGTACAGAGCCAGAATGTGTTGTTCTTCAGCTTTGTCTAGGATCAATCGATCGACTGGCATTTTGTGTTTTTATTTGAACCTGGAAAATAATACTCCACCAGCGTATAGCTATAGTTCTGGACCCC
>CM002487.1:3934472-3957878 GCA_000325765.3 Leersia perrieri | reverse complement strand
TATATATACACATATGGCTAGATATATGTTAGTATATTCATCTTCCCATAGGCCTTTCGAAATCTAATTTTATGTTTACAGGCATCTTAATTATTGTGATCTTTATCTGAAGCAATGTTCAGCAAGAGCTGGCATGCATTAAAATTAGGGGAAGTATCAGGTGCAACTCCCTCATTCGATCGGTGGAAACATGCAACCTCCACCATGAACCGTTGGATCAACCACACATGGGCAAGATTTATCAACGTCGCACAATCGGAAATTTAGAGAAAACACCTCCTGCACACCCCTTTCGCTGAGTTAAAATTTAATAGGGCATGTCGCACAAATAGAAATTTTTGTAAAACAACCCCCATACACCCCTCTTAGTAAGTTAAAATTTTACAAAACTTGTGTAAAAATGATTTTGTCCACTTGATTTATCACAACCTCAACCTCAACCCCCAAACACATCTTTCTCTCCTGTCAACCTCTCTCCTCCCAAATATATTGAGTCTCTCCCACAGACCAAAAAGTTTATTTTGCACATACAATTTGAGTAACTTTGGCAGTGTTGAATTTGCACATAAAATGTGTAAAAATGTGTTGTTTAGCATACTAATTGAAACAAATTTTAATTATACATGAAATATCAAACTAACTGCTGAAACATTTAAAATATTTACTGAAACATTGAAAAAATGTCATGTGCAACATCCATAAATTAGTGAGATATCAAAAAATACCTATTGAAACATCGAATAACATTGGGTGCAACATTAAATAAAGATATATTGAAACACACAAAAACTTAAAATATGCACCCTAGTCAAATTCCAGTTGAAACAATTGCTTCTTGCCTATAAAACATCAAATTCCAACGACCGAAACATTTTTTTCATTAAACATAATAGTGCAAGATTATGATATGAAGATTTATTTGCATGGTTATGATGGTGCAATTTGATCTAGAATGGAGAAATTTCAAAGAAAAAATACTTAAAATTCTTTAATTGGTGGTTCTGTATGTAAATACAAGAGAGAAAATGAGAAAAATAAGCATTGCAATAGACGAGAGAGAGAGTACTAGCCATACGCATGCAGCAGTAGGCAAGGAGCACGGTGGAGGGCGCCCGATCCTCACGCCGTCACGCGTCGATCGGGCGTACAACCCAGAAATATGTTGTGCGCATATCTCGTAAAACGGTCCGTGCCGTAACTTTTTTAGCTCTCCTTCAAAGTTTATCGCCATGACCACATACGTATATGGCTGCGTCTCGAGCATAGACATAGATGGACAGTATACGTACATTCTGCTGTCATATATCTGTTGGATCGATGAACGTAATTACAAATTTGGAACCAGTTTAACTATATGTCAGGTAGACGGCGGACATATAGCTAGCTGCATGTACGCCTATATATACGTACGTACACTATAGTCGCAGAAACGCAGAAAAGGCTGTGTGCATATGCGTCACGGGCATGCAGGTTGAATATGCAAAGGACAGGCTTGTTCAGAACAATATGTAATATATATGTACATATCAGCTGATCATCATCAATGCGCCTGTGTGTGTGTGTGTGTTTTCTGAAATAATTAAAGCGTATACTTACCTAAGCTACTAGTGTTTATTATTGCAGATCTGTATGGTAAGTAAAGTAATTTAATAATTAACTTGATAAAACAGAGAAAATATTTAATTTCTGTTTTAGGACAAACCAAATTATGACGGTGTATATAATATATTCGGCATTTCTTAGTTGGGCAATTTGTCCATTAAACTAGGGTGAAGTACAGCACATGCATGGTATCAATACGAGGGAGACCAGAGAACAATGTATGGTTGGAAAGGTATGTAGGTACTAGGTAGCAGGTCGAATATCACCGAGCTCAAGTATCGGCCATATACCAAGGTATCAGGCTTGTACCGTTACAAAGGTATATGTTTTTTTTTTAGTTTTTTATCAGTACTTCGAATTCCTCCATCCCAAATTTGATGACATTTTGAGTTTTGTTTGTAATGTTTGTTCAATCGTTTTATTAAAAGCTTAGTCCAAATATAGAAAATGATAATTCATGCTTAAAATGCTTTTGATAATTAATCAAGTCATAAAAATAAATAGTATCTCTATAATTTTTAATAAAACGAATGGTCAAACATTGTAAATAAAAAGATAAACGTCAAGAATTGTGGATGGAGTGTGCTATCTTCATTTAGAAATCATTTGTCTCGACCTATTTATTCCAAATGTTTGATAAACGGTTGGATTTTGCTTTGTTATCTTGAGATATAGACCGTAAAAAAAGTAATGAGATATTGCTTACCAGCTGCATGATACCGCTCGCAGGAAGGGATGCTAGATGATGGGTGTTTGGGCACCGACAAATCAGGCTGATCGAACACACACCAATTGCATCGCATACTGGCCTCCTCAACCTCGGGTGCATGAATAATGTAAGAGCAGTGCATCCATGCGACAGCTTGTGCGCCCCCCCTCCCCTCTCTCTCTCTCATATTTTCGTCTCCATTCTATTCTCTTTTCATTTTGTTTGTCTCCGCTCGGATATGGACTCGATCACCGGCCAGTAGAGCTTCTCCCCCCCTACTATGGCCGCCATCAATCCTTTCATTTCTCTCCCCGTTTTTCTTTTCTTTATTTTTGTTTTCACCGGACAAAACATAATGAGCTGCTAATATATATAATGTTGGGGATATCTCTAATGTTGGGACATTAGTGTATCTTGCTGCATGATTTTTTTATACTGTAGCAAGGACTTACTTTTTTAGCAGACTAACAAAAGATTAAGTTATAAAACAAGATCTTCCGGGTATCTTGATCAGAAATTCTTAGAGATACAGTAGTATAAGCGAGGTAGCATGAGAGATCTTTACAGATACACCCTGCAAATCAAGGACTTACTTTTTTAGCATATTAACAATGACGACGGCTTTAGAAATTCTTGTGTTCAAAAATTTGTAGGGTAACCTTGCCCTAGAAAAGAGAGGTAAGAAAACTTACAGCTATGCAGCAAGATCTCGTGATTATAAGAACTTTATAAAACCAACCAAAAAATGGCTAATAATATCATGTGCATGCAAAACTCACTCCCTCTGTCCAAAAATATACGGAGTTTTACGGTGTTTTTAGGAAAAAAAATGAGGAGCAAGGTAAAATTTCATATCCCACTCATTAAACATGTGTACAACCTCCTTAGTGTTCTCAAATCTGGATTAAACATGTGCCATAAATTAAAAGTATCAACATAAGATTGCAAAAGGACCATGACACACCGTAGCTGTTGAGCTCAAGGTAATAGCTGTCCAAAAATAAGCAGTATATAAGGTGCGGCCCATTTGAAAAATTTATTATTATAAAGAGCTAGGTGTATTAAATTCGTAAAAATCACTACAAAAGTATGAGATTTCATGATGTTTTCCCCATGACAAATAAGCAAAAATGTCATGGATCTACAATGAAATCTCAAAAAATTCATCATAAAGTTTAGACTTGGCAGAATTAATTTGCGACGATTTGATCGAATTGGATGTCATTAAAATTGGTTGCACCGGCTATTATAATCGCCATAAACAAGAGAAAAATGTTCGTGAAGAGTTGGGCTTGCGCATATGACGAAGTATTTCTGTCAACCAGATAGTCATGAAATCCCACATGCAAGCTAGTATGATAAAAAGCAAAGGAGTAACCAATTTATCCAGTGTTTCTAAATCTGTGTGAGTGCATATACCCTGATTTCTAAATCTTGCATTTGTCCAGTGAAGCATTATACAATCTGGTGTAATTGTTTGGAATTAAAATGTGTTGGCCCAACACTACTTTCTAGCAACCTCTGGTCAATGGTAAAATTCAAAGGATCGATGTGTGTGGCACTACCGCTACCAAGAACCAGAATTGTCTTAGCTAGCGGCATGAAAAATTTGCTTGGTGACTAGTTCAAATCCGCCAATATGGCGGTGCTAACTAGCTGCCAAAGGTTTTCAAAATTTATTGGCTGTTACACCTGTCAATGTAAAAAGTCGTTTGACTTTCCCATAATTTTCTTGGCTGTTCGACCTATTCTAGTGATGGCCAACTGCCGAGAAAAATTGCATTTCCCCTGTAATCTATGCTTGGTGGTTTTTTTTTTGGCGGTTGACCAACAACCATTATTTTCTTCTTGGTGGCTTTGATATTTTCCTTGGTGGTTTGAGGCACCCAATAAATTAAATCCTGGTTCGTGGGTAGCTTGTGGGAACTGGTTTATGTGATGTTCTCGGTGACAAACATCTCTTTTTCGCCATAACCATTCGTAACAGTTCTATCATCCTATAAGGTGGTCACAGACGCACCTTCTACGACAAAGCCATTTCATCAAGTCGAAAATTGTCTGCAACAAACTGCTGATTTTTATGAGGTTAGGTTGTCACAGAATCCTCCAGTCTTTTCTTTTTTGACAATTTTATAGCGTTGCAAATCCTTATTTTTTTGGGATTAAGGGAGTACAAGCTAGCAACCAACCGAATCCCTTTGCATCATCCTTCTAACCAGGTTAACCTCATCTAGGATGGCTCATGCAAGCCTGGAGCCCGGCGGAAGGTCACCCATAATCAAACTTGCCTACTTAACCTACGTTTTTGATAGTATGATTAATTATTTGGTTCTCACTGGCCTCTACTAAGTTTGGTCATATATAACCATGCAGAAACGCCCAAAAACTGAGCCACGACAAAGAGTAAAAAACACCCCACTAGTTGCATGCTGTGGGCACATCCTGAGGAAACATTCTCCTCTTATTGAGTGCAGAAGCTATACAGAGCATGCATGCCGCCATGCATGAACGGTAGCAATGCATATGGCACCAGCTCCCAAAACAGATGGAATATTTCACCCCAGATCAATATATGTGCAGGCTGCATGCGGCTGCCTGCAGATCGACAGGCAAGGCAAGAATGAGTTGGAGGAAAAAGCTGTAGCATGCAGGCAGGGCAGAGGCAGCAGCTAGCTAAATGTAAAGATAACTTACAGTGTAGTGGCATATACTTATACATGAACAGTATCTAGTACTCTACTCTCACTGTGTGGCCGGACCATTATGTATGCATGCATGCGCAACTTGTGAAATTCTGGCTGGCCGAGCGCGCGCGCCAGCTTATCGTCCAAAACCATCTTGACTTTGCATGTGGAGATGTGGTTTTCAATTAGCTAGAGATTAGCCAAAGAAGGGGCTTGCAGAGATCAGTGGAGTGAGGGTAAATGGGTGTGGAAAGCCAACTATGGCGATGAGTATATGATACTACACAATAGAGTTAATTATCAAGTGCAAAGTAAAACGCGTAATGGAATGCATCCATAAGATTTTTTTTTCTCTTATAAATTAGTGAGATATACTTAATACAAAATTGTATTGCGTTCTCTTTGTAATTAAATTAATGGGAAATTAGAATCCATATAATCAATTGCCAGTATAAATTTTATGAGAAATCTTTGCAAGTGTATAGCCCACGCATTCTTGGTTGGTTCCTCTTTGTCTATGGGATGATCGATCATAGGATCAAGCTTTTCCTGAAGATGCCATAGCTAGAGGCCTACATTAGTATAGATCCATGCATGAGTTTTGACATATGCGTTAAGAACAAACCTATCAGCAGATTTCAGTGGGGTCAAAACATGCTGAATGTTGATGTATTTATGCGCAATCATTACAGAAAGCATATATTGTTATAGATGTCCAAGGTATCTTTTGACGAGAAGTTCAATAAATTGAATACTGGTCCTAGGCCCTTGCCGGTTTTATACATATTTAAATGCATCTAGCCCTTGTTAAGACTTGATCCAAAAAAGGATTAAATTACAGAATCCTATAGTATATAGTGTGGAAGTCTGCATTTCAATTTTTTTTTGCGGGGTAGTCTGCATTTCAATTTGACCGATCGACCCACTAAAGCTACCAATATCCACATACTAACTAATTAGTACTCGATGTTGGATTTAATTGGTTTCAATATAATAATAAAACTTCACAGGTACACAAGAATGCAAAGTAAGGAATTGAGTGAATGGGTTTACCCCCGGAGTATCTGAAAATATTACCGGAATATCCGGTAAAATTGTTCTGTTTTGAACAGAAGAATTTTACCGGAGTATCCGGTATATCACCGGAATGTCCGGTAGCTTCTCCAAGCATTTGGTAAATTCCCTGTTGGCCAACAGAGAAATTTTATCGGAATGTTTGATAGAGCTATCAGAATGTCCGGGCATGTTCCATGTGTCTGGAGTGTCCGATAAATTCCCTGGTGGTCAACAGAAGAATTTTATTGGAACGTCCGGTGGGCCTATCGGAATGTCCGGTAACAAGTGGTTATTGTGCTATCCAGAGAGTTAATGGCCGCGTTTATTCTCCTTAAACTTGCCAATTAACCCCTAGGCCACTAATCACTCTCATTGGATTCACACTCTCTCCATTGGCACACCAAAAGACTTCCTCTCCATATTTTTATGTTCTTGGTCGGAGTTCTTGCTCTTGCATTGCAACTTCTTTATCCTCGATTCTATGTTCTTGCATGCACAAGATCTTGGAACGAGCAGGCCTCCGGAACTAACGCCGCGTCACGAGTACTTGTACGGGTAGACGGGCGATGTAGTTTTTAGGAAGCGCATCCGTGCAACTGCTCAAGGGTCTTTCTCGTGGTGACGAACGTGGTGAATGTCAACCTCAACTGCAATGGAACTAGTGATGGATCGGGAAGCAAGAGAGGAGGCAACCTTGGTGGATCAAATGGAGCATCTATATTCGACTCTGGATATGATTTCTACGTATTGATCATGAATATGATAGGTGTTATCGTGTTCTTTTTTGTGCTGAATATGTTTAGTTTTACTCAAGATCATTTCCTACTTTATTTATCAAATTTCTGGATTAAATTATATCAAAAATTGATTAGATTTCCAACACTCGATGCCTTGATCTCTTTTATTTGTAAACCTCTATGGGTTTAACTTAGAAGGTCATATTTGTATATGTTCCAATGCTGCATCAGTATACATATGTACATCAAAAAAAAAAGTCAAGAACTAGCTGAAAACTACTACTATTATTGTAGCACGTAGCATGAAAGTTTAAAAATGACAAAAATATAAACACATGGTAAAATGGGGATTAATTTGTTTTGTCCCTAGATTTTATATATATTGGTTTTTATGTGCTTTGTACAATTTGCATCGATCGTACATCAATCATTGAAGCAACTTTTGAAGTAATTCATCTAGCTTCACGAAAGAAAGGACATAATTTTCACCTAAGGCCAATCATCCAAAGGCCAGCAAAATGTAGTTGAGATGATACCGCCTCATGTGAGATAAGATCAAACTCTACCGAAAACAATTCTATCATTGAGCGGCTTTATTAATTAAGAGGGTGAGATTTATTACCTCCGTTTCATAATGTAAGGTTTTTGAATTTTTTATTTGTAATGTTTGACCATTCGTCTTATTCAAAAATTATACAAATATTAATTATTTTTGTTTATAACTTACTTTATTATCAAAATACTTTAAGCACGACAAATTATTGTTTAAATTTATATAAATTTTTTGAATAAAACGAATGGTCAAACTTAAAAAAAATAAGTCAAAACTATTACATCATGGAACAGATGGAGTATATTTTATTTCAACATATTGTAGTCGATGTATCATTTATGAACACTCTGCCCATGAACCAGAAGCTTGTATATATGAAGCTAATATTAGGAGCATTTCTGGATAATTGAGAGGGGTATCTATTTATTGGTACCTAGCTAGCAAACATCCCGTATGTTTAGTTCATTAATCCACTAAGTCTAGTAACTCATGAAATCGATAATAACTATTGAGTTTGGAGCCATGAGGAATGAGGTGAGCATTCTTTATGGTGTAATGCAAATGGTGATATGGGATATCTAGATGAAGTAGATTTAGGATGAAATGGCCGGTGATAGGTTTAGGGTACCTGATTGGGGATATGGATTAATTAAGTGCAGTTTGGGATAAGGTTTGGTGTTCGTGTAACGAAAATTATGTAACACTAGGCCGCGCTACCTTTGCAAATTTGCTTGTTGTTTGGCCCCATTTAGGCCGTGTTTATTTGTTTGTCTAAAAAAAAATTGATGTATACGGATACATTTGAAGTATTAAACGTAGACTAATAACAAAAAAACAAATTACAGATTTCGCATGTGAACTGACGAATCTATTAAGCCTAATTAATCCGTCATTAGCAAATGTTTGTGTGTAGCACCACGTTATCAAATCATGGCGTAATTAGACTTAAAAGATTCGTCTCGCAATTTACATACAAACTGTACAATTGGTTTTTTTCCACATTTAATGCTCCATGCATGTGTCCAAACATTTGATGTCACGGAAAAAATGGAGTTTGAAGAAAAAAAAGTTAAACACATCGTTAGTTTTCTTAATAGTGCTAATGCACTGATATAATTTGTAAAGTAAATATAATTAGGGGCATTATCCAAATTTGCTTAAGCCTAGGGCTGGACTAGTGTAATTTAAATATTTTGCCTTTTATCTTTTATATTATGAATTTTTGTAGTGTGATTTTAAAGGGTATTTAGGCTTAGGAGTAAGACGCTCTAGCTGCCTTAATGGTACCTCCGCCCCTCAATATAATGGATAATAATGTTATTCTGCAAAGACTTGGTTGTATTAATGATCATTGGGCTACATATTGTCTTTTAGTTCGAATCTTCCCTTTTTGTTGTTATCTCCCTTAATTTGATCGTCATCGGAACAGTTAATTGATTGTAGAGGACCACCATCGATCGATCACTGTCTAATGCCAATGTGCGCCTCTCTCTCTCTCTCTCTCTCTCTCTCTCTCTCTCTATAACTAGATCTCTTTCTCTCGCTCTCGATCATATTTTGGAAACTAGCTGGGCAACCTAGGTAGATAACAAGAATGGGCTGTAGCTAGCTAGCAGACGTGCCCCAGCGAGAACATACATCAGAACTTGTTTGACCCCTTGTAGTCACATGCCTACAGGGTTTCAGAATAATAATGGAGTTAGATTTTACACTGCATGCAAGCTGCTATACTTAACGCTGTAGCGAAACAAAGACGCCAATATGCTGATCACACTCTGGCTTCAGGGAACTTGTTGTCTTCATGCGACGGGATAAATAGTCGTTGCAGATGGAACCAACCCTGTTATAAAATCTTATGCGATCACATGCAAACAGGTAGTTTAACATGATCGATGCATATCGATCTAGTTTTTGGTCAGCTACAGATCGATTATATGGCAGTGATCGTTGATCATATATATGCATGCTGGGCATTGTGTGGCATCCTGTTATTTTCAGGTCTTCTGTATGAATGATCACATTGTCCCATGCTGAATGCCTGGATACATTGAATTATACATCTATGATTTTGTACTGGTCTATGCTTGAGCTGGAGATGTCGCCTCGTCAAAATGAGAAGGCTAGAAATGTGCCACGCTAGATAGTTACTGCAGGATCAATATATCGAAGGTGTACACATCACATACGGTGCCAAGGGCACCATTATTATGGCTCAAATGACTATACAAATTGACTAAATAAGCCTTCTCTAGCTACCTGCTGATTAATTTAGAGCATGCCTTAATTTACTTTGCACAAGGCTAATTTAATTATATACAGAGGAAAAATCTAAATACCCTATAAGTTACTCCTATAAGTTACTGTAACTCATTTTCGTATAAAAGATCCCTGCAAGTTCAATTTCTCTTTTAATTACCCACCTACAATATTTTTTTAACAATTTATTACCATCAACTCAACAAAGGGTGTCTTTTTACTTGTCAAAAAGGTATCGTATTGGGTTATAGATGTTCCAATTATAATTGTTGTTGTGTTTCTACCGTCGCGCTCAGTTTAGCAGCCACCTTGTCAAGCTGGCATGTGGCAACTCTATTTCTTAATGTTGGACACCCACGCGCCACATGGAGTTAAGAGCTAATGATGATATATCACTAAAACAAGTTTTAGATGGGAAATTAATAGAGAAATTAAACTTATAGTGGTCTTCTGTGCGAAGATGAGTTTTAGGAGGAAAAGTAGAAGGCCAAGCGAGTTATAGGGGCTACTTGGATTTCTCTCTTGTATACAATGTACTCCCTCTGTCCCATTTTATATGGCGAAAAAAATTTATCGGATGTCCCAATTTACGTAGTAAGCCATACGTTCCATTTTCTCGAGGGTGCTCAGCCTTGCTACATGCATACACACTGTTAGCATTTCGATAAACACAAGCATTTACTCATTGAGCCATGCAGTCTATCGAAGCATCCTTCACGCCTTGCACTAGGTCAAATATGATTTATGTGGGTGGCAGCCTATGTTTTTGCGGACAGCCCCGAACCAGAGCCCCCTGCAAAAATAGAGTCCGGGCCGGCGCCGTCCAGAGCACACATAAAAATGATCTCTGCATGCGGCTCACTTAGTTTCCGACTATAAAAATCGATCTGTTTTTGCGGGTGGCCCATCAAGTGAGCCACCTGCAAAATCATATTTTTTCGGCGGTGGACTATTAACACCACCCCTACAAAGCAAAAAAAAGGAGAAAAAAGGAGAGAGAACTGGACCTTATCCTTACCCCTTCACTCACTCTCAAGCGGGGCGACGGCCGGCCACTAGCAAGTGGGGCCCGGGGTCACCACCTGGATCTGCCAGGGGCGGCCTCGCGGCCCGGGGAGTTGGCGCTAAGCGGCGACAGCGAGCGAGGCGGCGACGACAACAGCCCAGCGTGGAGGCAGAGGCAGGTCCAGTGGCAGGTCGATGCTGGCGGTGGGCGGCGAGGATGGCGGCGGGCTGTGGCGGCGGCGCTACAGCACGGCGGGCAGCGACAACGAGCCGAGGAAGGCCCAGGGTCACAGGATCTGGTGGCGGCGGCCCAGTGACCCACAGATCTGGCGACCCCGACGAGGATGGCGACAGCGGGCGGCGAGGGCAGCGTTGCTGTGGTAACGGGCGCCGAGGGCGACGTTGAGTCTGGCAACAACGCTTCGGCGCGGTGGGTGGCGAAGGCCCAGTGTCGCCAAATTTGGAGGCGGCAGCCTGGTGAGCCCTAGATCCGGTGACCCCCGGCAAAGCCGGTAACGATAGGCGGCGGGCAACACGGCAAGGCCAGCGATGGCACTGCTGTGGCACCAGGAGGCAGCGGACGCCGTGGGTGTGGCGGACGGCGGTCGGCCCGTCTATTTTTTCAATTTTTTTGAGTTATCTTTTGCCGCCCCAAATTTTTTGCACATGGACAGGGAGCCGCACGGAAAAATCTTGCCCGCCGACAAAAAAGTATTTTTGCAGGCGGGAGCTAGCCCACCTGAAAAATATAGGGTTTTTTCAGACGATTTGTAGCCAACATTCGGCTTACCTGCCTGAAAAACGCTTTTCGTCCGCCCATAAAAAGGAAATTTGGCATAGTGTTGGCTAGGCAGAAGCCCAACGGGATTAGCTTATCAGCATGGCAAATATTAACATGCGTTAAATTAGGGGTGTATCAAGGAAAAGCAGTGGTCCATACCTACCTCTTGGTCGTTGGAAAAAACTTTCACACCCTAAAACACTTTTCTCCATGGATAGTTTTATTGCATGGTTTTTAAGAGTGCTATGCCATCTAATGATATTTGATTTGATGAATAAAACTATTTTTCATAATGCAAAGTATCATTTTATGGTTTTATATGTTAGCATATCATTTAAATGACCATTGAAATTAAGTACGAAAATATTTAGAGTGAAACCTAGAAACTTTTAATGAAAGTTTCATATGGTTCGATGTGTTGGAAATAGAGAGTACTAGTTTTATCCCCATATATAAGACTAGCCACACCTATTTTATAATAAATAATTTGCCATGTCATCATATTAACTCATGTGATACTAAAACCTCCACGAAACTACTAGATTTGCCTTAAAATACGGAGTGTGTACTGCCGTGAGAGGCTTGTATATTGAAAATTAACCTTCCTTTAAAATAAAAAATACATTTATTTCGTTGTAGTGGGTGTAAATATACTCCCACTTGTATATTGAAAATTAACCTTCCGTTAATTTCATATAGCACACTTCTCTCCTATAGGTTACGTAGTAGTACCTTTCATGTGTATTGAAAATTAACCTTACGGAGTCTGGCGGTATTATGCCGAAGGGTTAAAATGATTCGGCCGTGCGTGATTCTGCTATGGGATTGCGGAAAATCACGGGCACCACAATGATCTTTTTAAATAGTATAGATTCCGTTATGAAAAAAAAGCATAATGATTTTTATTCGTAATTAAATTTCAAAAATTAAATAGAATCCCTTTACAGCGTAGTACTGGAGTAATCGAGTTTATCTACGCTCTGCTTACACGCACACACTTTGATTTGCTTAATTGCCTGCACATGTATATATACACGTCATCTACTTGCGACACGTCACTTACAGTGGGCCTGAGCGATGCGTGCTCGTTTGGGTTTTCTTTTCTTTTCTTTTTTTTTTTTTTGAGAAACTCGTTTGGGTTTTCCAAGTGTGGTCACACGTACAATAATCACTCATGCATTGATGCACAGGACTCTGCAGCTCTTCGATCTGATCATTGTGCTAGTTGAATTGTATCCCGGGTCTGGAATTTAGGACATACAAATCAATTAAGGGTTGAACATTCGCAAGCATCATTCTCCATCAATATGATGTTTCCAGGTATTAGGTATATAATATATATAGTGTGCGAGAAATCCAGTCAGCTGGACTATTTAAACGTGTCAACATTGATATAAGTTTATACTTATCTCCAAAAGCATTTTTAATAGAAGTTTTAATTACTTTGTAGCAATATATATAACTACTCCCCCGGTTCCATAATTGTTGACGTTTTAAGTAAAACTTTTGAAAATTTTAACTATAAATAACTTTTAATGTATTTAGCTTTAGAACTTGAGGATTAAAAGCTACTAATAAGGTACCCCTCACCAGTCATGGTTCGTAACCCTCATTAGTCACAGTTATGGCGACCATGACCTAATATGGGTTACTGATGTGAGAAGACAGTTGTCACGGTCGAACCAAGTGTTACTGATTACTAACATCGATAACGGTTTCAAACAAAGAATCGTGACATATAACGCAACATCTAGATCAGATTTAGAAAAGGCTAACCCTGACGGACGTACATCCGTAACGGTTTTCCATCACGAACCGTTACCAATGTGACAACACCAGTCATGGTCGTAGTGTCTCCGATTGTGACAGATGATGGTTGTCACGGTCGGTATATCACATCAATGAGGGGCATTCCAAGTTTCTACACCACTCCAAAGAACTTGAAGATCATCGATGAGGGGCTACAGGAATACATCAATATCGCGGCCAAGTTGTTTTGGTCCTTGAACAAGCAATACCAACATGGTATGCCTCCTTTTGAAACATAAAAACGGGGTGGGTTATATCACCGAATTGATTCATACCGTACGTAGTCAAATGAAACCGTATGTTCATCGGGTCTTCAAGACGTTAAGGGTACAAGTGATGGGCATTCTTTCATTACATCGAATCTGTAGGCTGCCTAAGCACGACATCCTTCTTTCAATCGGTGTCATGCCAACGAACTAACGGTACTTCATTTGGATTGGCAAAGACTCGCTTCACACAACCTATAACAGGGAGATACTACACTACTTTCATTGGACCTCCTTTTTTGGACTTCTACCTTCCAATGCATTGTTCTTCCTCTTGTACCGAGAGGCCTTGTATATGAGGCAAGCATCTAGATCCACATTTTCATTGTAGTACAATAAGCAATAATTTGGGCATGCGTGAATCCTCCTTACTTCTAATCCCAATGGACATAACACCTTCTTTTCCTCGTAAAAAATTCCTCGGCAACGTATTTTCTTCCTGGAGCAGGTCTTTCAATATATCCAGCAATTTCAAGAAACTCTTGTCTGACCAACCATTACTAGCCTTAAGTTTCATAAACTCAAGTACAGTTGACAACGTAGTATACTTCGACATGTATTTTGGGTAAACCGGAGTCTGATACTAACCTAGTGAAGTTCTCATAGTCCCTCTCGTTGTAGTCATGCGGCTCAACATCTCGCAGCATTGCGTTAATAGTGTTAGAGTCTACGTCAAATTTTTCACCTCCCGAAGGTGAAGGAATGAATATGTTTTCTGTTTCTTTGCCAATTTCTTGGTCCCCTCCATTTTCCCCTCTATCATCGTTGTTCATTGGCTCCATCTCGCCGTGCATTATCTAACATGCGTAGCCCGGCATGAAACCTCTTCGTATTAAATGACTTTCTACATGTACTTTGTCACCCCACAACTTATAATTCTTACAATAATCCACGCAAGGGCATTACGTATAATCCGTCTTAGTTTGTAAAAACTCCACAACTACTTTCTGATACTCTTGGCTTAGCCGATTCTTGTCATACATCCAATTCCGCTCCATCTACAATTAAATTAAATCATTAGTAAAAAATAAAGGTGGTCATTAAAATTTATAATACGACTATAATTTGAAATACATCAAATTATGATTTAATTTTAAATTTTCTTATGTTTGTAGCAAAAATTCGCCCCCTTAGACTCCCACCCAAAATATGAATAGTGAAATAGGTTAGGATACAACATTTTTGGCCAGATTAGGGTATATATAGTAGTCTATTTAGTAACGGTTTCTAAGGGAGAAACCGTGATAGATTATTTTTCAATATCTGTAACGGTTTTCAATTGGAAAACCATTGGCTATATGGACACATCTGTCATGGTTCGTGTTTTTAGGACGGTGACAGATGGTCGATATCTATAACGGTTCGTACGTTACTAACCATGACCGATGAGGCCACATCGGTCATGGTTCACTAGCGCGGACCGTTACTAATATGGTCGTATCGGTTTTTCTTGTTGAACCATGACAAATATCGCCCTATTCATCATGGGCCGCTAGGATCCGCTTAATCACTCACGGTTGTTCCTACAGCCCATTACCGGAGGTTGAATCCATCATAGTCCGTCTTCCCCCATTACTGATAACCTGTTCTCGATGGCGGGATATGGACTAGTTTGCATAGATTTGTAATTTTATAAAAGTATAAATTTCTTAGATTATTAATTTATATTTCAACTAAAAATCATGGTCAAAACTTTATTTTGAAGGTTGCGCTATTGTCCAAAACACCAATAATTATGAAAGAGTTTGAAAGGTGCTAGCTAGAGTAAAAAAGTAATATGTACGAATAGTTACCTGAAAATAATATCACAGCCAGAGACTGCTCACCTTGAACATTATTAGAGGGACTTAGAATTTGAAAGAGATTTAGGGGTGAGTCTTGAGGTTTCATGGAGATCTAAGCCCAAAATATTCTGAGTGTCATAAAGCTAGTAGCTACTCACTACTGGTTATTACTCGTAAGTTTCACTCAACTATTTGGGGAGCTGAAAATTTTGACAAGCCCCTAAGACAGGGCCTTACAAGTGTAAAATACTCTGTCCAGTAAAATGTATGTAATGCAATTCGAACCATAATTTATATCAGAATAAGTTTCACTAATTCAATTTTAAAAAAGTTTGACCTAGAAAAATAGCCATAAATTTGAATTTTGAGGGGAGTAGACCTTTTTAAATAAATATGCCTAAACTACATGCTCGGCTCCATGGCTCCATATATCTTAACATTGTTTTAATGGAACCATATATACAACTTTCGTCATAAACCACTCTAAAAAATTTCCAATATAACTAGTATAATTATAAAGTAAATGTATCGTATAGCTATAATGTAGTTAATTACATGGTCACAAAATGCAGGTGGATGTAGCGGCTAGCATCAAAAGCTAGGGTTTCACAACCACACTGCGTGAGTTTGAATCCCCATCCCCTGGCACACGAATTTTCTTTTTGACTACAAATCTCAAAGCACATCCGATGGGTGAAAAAAAAATCAAAGGTTCGTCTTTCTTCTTGTTTTATGTCAATAAATTTGAGCAGTTCCCTTTTCTAATTTCCAACAGAAGACTATTTGTTCATGTGTAGTAGCTATTGAATCTCAAAATTATTCTTGGAGCAAGAATATGAAGGAGCTCGACAGAGTAGCTGCTAACAAAAACTATCCCAAACACTGGCATATTATTGTTATGGAAATAGTCCACTGTTGGAAAAGAACTTTGTGGAAAAGTATGGAACAAGCAAATAATTATATAACCATAAACTTTTCGCTTTATATATAGTTGGAACAAAATTTGGGTCTAATTAGATATTGTTGAGTGGATTATTACGATGGACTACCTATTTATGCAGAAATAAATTTGATAGTCTCAGAAATAAAGTTAACAAATAGTTTAAAACAACTGGTCTAAACAATGTCAGAAGAAATATTTTTGTAGAAAATATATTTTTTAAAACACGAAATAATTAAGCTGTTCCAACAATCTGATAACTGAATAAGCTGAAAAGAACTTGGATGTGATGGTGTTTTTGGTTGATATGGCTGTTATTTCATTATTAATTTTAAATTTTTATATAGTTCTCTACCGGTAGTATCAAATTAGGTTTTAATGTGAGTGCCAAGTTATATAAAAATATATATTATTTTCTTTTATTAATAGTATTTATTTCTGCTATAAGAGATCACATGAGTGACAAACACATGTGTGATTTGTTGTTCCTCTGCCACCTGACGATTAGGCATTGCCATTTTCTGCATTGATTATATATTGTCTTCCGTTCTTTATGAGCTACAGTATGTGTTTTACCGTTTTCTATTCTTCCTTTTGCACACTCCTCGATCATTATGTATGCCAAAACAAAGGAATTAATTAAATGGACATATGCCCATCAATCTAACTACATTACACACCTCTCCAACCCCACCTCTTCCAGTCCAGAGGCCTAGGCCACACACATCTTATGTATGAAATATACATTCATGCATGTATATGCACCTTACTGTAGTGGATAGTCCTATACCCATTATGAGCTGTCCTATACTACCAATCATCATCAAGTTGTTTAAATCATGCGTCGTGAGATTTTCTTTCTGCAACTTTTATTTTCATGTTAATTAATATTTGTAGTGTGGTTAAGCTTAATTTTGAAGGCATTTACAATTCTTTTGCAATCCCTTAATGAAAATAGGTATTGTGTATGGTGTATGAAATTTTACCGCTATACGTACTATGAAAACGAACATCCATGACAGGTCATCAGTGATGGGTCAATGTGGCCTATTCAAAATGACTCATCTCCATAGTGGGTTTAAAATATGCTCAATATTTTAACGGTGGATGTCCTGTCGTAGATATCATATGTAATGGATCATAGTTGTGACACATCACATATATTAGCAATGTTCTCTCTCCACTCCCCTCATCTCTCTCTCTCTAACTCTCTCACTCAAACTATTTTGGAGTATGTAATCCCTCCCCGCACCATCAACCACCATGGCCCCAAATTCATCGTCATATGGAGCTTCAATTTGACTTGCTCAACGCGAGATGGAGAAAGGTGCACCACCGTCACCCCCTCTCCGCCTTGCAATGCAACCATCACATCCCTAGCACCTCCCTCCGGCCCTCCCCTTTAGATCCAAATGCGCCTCTAGCTTGGGGATTGCAGATCTAGTGTGTTCGAGCGATGGCAAATAACAAGTTCGAGTTCCTAGTGATGCAACAACATGTGGCCCATTGGGTGCTCGTGGTCCTTGCATGACGACAACAACGAATTTACATCCTTCCCTCTTCCCAGCTTTTCTTGCTCTACTCTCTTCTACACCTCTAATTTCTCTTCTACACCTCTACACCATATTAATTAATTTGAAGCCCTTGAGAGCCAAGTGGTCAGATTTAATACCCCATGATCTCTGTACAACTGGATTAGAGGGTTTCCTCGCATGCCCATCTCACTAATAGTTCACCGTTGCATTTTCCTTTCCTTTTTTTTTGCTTTTGTTGCCTAGGTACCTCTTGACTTACAGGTCACAATAGTGAAATGTCACATATAGGTGTTTACCCATGCATCATAGCACTGACCAAGTGATGTGTGTCTTGTTTGTTAGCCGATAGACAAAGGCTAGCTCGCGACCCTTCAAAGATTTGGGGTTCAACGCAGCTAAATTTTTGAAGGAATACAACCTAAAAATTTCCCTACAGAAAAGTAATTTATGACAATATATGTATGCATGTATCAAGTACATATATATAATATTGAAATAATACATCACAAAATAACAGAATAATAGTAATTTCCAAGAAAAATTCATTTAGTCATTCACTAACATTTATAGTGACAAGAACATGCTCCCCGGAATTAACTTAGAATTAATATATGACGCTCAACAATAGAATTGATTATTGCTGCACCACATAGCATTCGTCAGAAATTTCTGTTTTTGCTGTCAAAAAAAAAGAAATTTCTGTTTTGCTAAATAATTATATATGTTTATCCGTGGAAGCAAAAGGATGGAATATGAAAAGACCCATGCACCCTAAGAAAAATGCTCATGCCACATGCACAATGGAGTATATGATTGCATGGGAGAGGCGCCCCCGGACACAGTAAGATTGCGCTACACAGCCTGCAGGATTATACATGAGCCTGGTGCAAGTCTATGTGCACTGAGATAACCACAAAACCACATCAACCACTGAGGAATATACTTGCTGTCACGGGTCACTTGAGGAGAAAAAACACCTCTCTCTCTCTCTCTCTCTCACACACACACACACACACACACACACATATCCACCTCGTTATAATAGGTACTCTATCTCCTACCTGCACTGCTCCAGTCTAACAAGTAATCTCTGCAAGAGCAAGCTAGCTGCCATGGCTAATCAAAGCCAAGATCACTTCTTCCCCTTCCAAAGAAGTTTAATCCCTCGATCCTCCTCACCCCATAATTCTATTCCAAAAAGAGAGAAAACCCCTCTTCTCAGCCTCCTTCCTTCAAGCTATGATCACAACATGATCCATGGCTGTGGACATAATCATAAGCAAGAGAAAGAAGAGGAGGCCATGGAGGATGTGGACATCTCACTTCAAATTGCCCTGCCTTCTTCAAATCTTAACAGCTCATCACTTGATCTTGCGAAGAATCATCTCCATGTTCTCGGTGCAGCTACTGCGATGGCATCACAAGAGCTCGATAGCGATAATCGTAAGGTGGAAGTGGAGTTGGAGGAGGAACAAGAAGCAAGTGATGACCTCTGTCTGGACTACTTTTCTGTTGGTAAGCTCACCAAGGGCAAGTATTGGATCCCAACTCCAACACAGATCCTCATTGGGCCCACACACTTTGCCTGCCCAGTTTGCTGCAAGACTTTCAGCAGATACAACAACCTGCAGGTTTGATCGCAAACAACTAGACCAGTTATTAATTGATGTGTATTTTTTTCTCATGCATGCATGCTACATGGCTTATTGAAACATGCATTGCAAGCATGAATGCATGATAACCATAAGATAGAAGAACTTGCACAGATACATGAGGCTAGGGAATCTAGCTTGATCAGCGTGTATATGTGTGTGTGCATGTGCAAAGGGGGGCCATGCATGCATGTACGATTGCAGGAGGCCAGGAGGGGATGGGGGTGGGGGCATGACCTATGGGAGATCATGAGATGAAGGGCTTTAGGAATTATAGGATCATGATCAGCCATTTCTGTGATTCAGCTGCTATAGGTTGGTTAATTTGTACTTGCTTAATTTGTTAGTTCTCCCTGCTTATGCCTAGCAAGTAGTACAGATGTGTAGTGTGCTTCCTGGCTCCCATCACGGCCTTTCTGTTTGTTTTACATATGTTTTGGCTTGTCATGTTTGCATTGCTGTGATCCAGGAAGAGATCAAGAAAAAGAGAGGGACCAAATTCTCCATCTTCTCTTTATCTCTCTCTACTTTTTTAAAACTCTCTCTCTCTCTCTCTCTCCGAACTTGTGGTAGCTTGAGCTACTCTTATATGCCTACAGCTCTACATGGATCAATATGTAGCATCTGCACGACTACTAGCTAGTAATCCCAAAGAGGAACTGCCTTGTCCTTATTTCTGCATATTATTCTGAACATTGACCAAGAGCCATTTAGTGGGCAATTAATAGTGTTTTTGTCCCTTTTTGGGTGGAATACTGAAGACCATCCCAGAATTGATCCTAGAAGAAATGCAGATTTACAGATAATACGCGCAAAAGAATGGTCACATAAACCCTGGTCTCTCCCTTTTTTTTCATAAAATGGACATGCTATACTTTTTGTAGAGGTTGTGTAATATTTTCCTGGATCTCATTATCCAAATCTGTTGAGATGTCATATATGTTCATTGAAATAATTCAACTCCCTGCAATTAAGAACATGCTTGCTCGCATGGTATATAAAAAAAGAGAGAGTCACCATTAATATTCCATTAATAGTTATTAATTTCAAGAAAAGTTCTAGAGTCTTTGAACTGTAGCCAGGTAGTATGGTGCTGACATGCATGGATCTTAAGATAAAAATTGTACAATATTAAGATGGCTTTCGAAGGTATGATTAATGAGAGTTTTTACGGTCCAACAACAAATAGTACCTCAGATACCAAAACACAATCCAACTTTTTAAGTGTATTTATAATTTCAGTAGGGCTATATCTTATTCATATTTTGCACTACATGTATATTTAAAATATTTTTTAGCCTACAAGATACTACAGCCTCCATCCAAAAGTGATGATCGTATTCAGGGGGGCGGAGCTGCATTGGGCCAAGGGAGTGCCCAGGCACTGGTTTAAAATTTATTTTACTTATAATGTATCTATTTTCACCACATAAACATTCTGTCGGTTTAAATTTAGGTAAGAGAGTGGCACCCCTCTAGTTCCTTCTAGCTCCGTCCATTCGTATTCCAGATTTTGGTTTTTCCAATAGTGATGATCATATTTGTATTTTCTAGGCAAACTGAGAATCGAATGATCATGTGTCCCTTCGTTTTCATGGCATGCGCAGGATTATGTAAGAATGCAGGAGTTGGAGCTTAATGCAAAATTAATCGCCTAATTAATTCACCATCTCCTCAGTTCCATCAGGAACGAGGCCACGCAGAACAATTTTGTTTTTCTTCTCGGCCCGGCTATCTTGAAAGAAAAAATGACATGAATTAATCCTGTGATACGATGCTATATATAATTCATGTGTTACGAAAATTGGTTGGATCTGAAGTACAAATTTCTCTCTTCATACTTCCAAGAGCTCATAGAGTGAGTGAGGACTTGGTGCCACATATATAAGATAAGATGAACGCACATATGACGCGGCCTTGGCTGTATGTGCCTGTTTGTACGTGGATATATATAAGGCTGGATTTCATTAATACATTATAAAAAAAAGACGCGGGAAGCTAGAAGAAAATCAAAAACATCACGCATGCATGCATCGACATATATAACTCAGCTCAGTTCAGTTTACATACATATATATATATATTTGATGTACATATATACTATATCTGTTTAGGGTATTGACTTTTATTTTTAAAATATTTAACCATTTGTCTTATTCAAATAATTATATGTACGTGCACGTGTGTATTTGCAGATGCACATGTGGGGTCACGGGTCGCAGTACAGGCGAGGGCCATCGTCGCTGCGGGGGACGCAGCCGGCGGCGATGCTGCGGCTGCCGTGCTTCTGCCCGGCGGCGGGGTGCCGGAACAACGTGGACCACTCGCGGGCACGCCCGCTCAAGGACTTCCGCACGCTGCAGACGCACTACAAGCGGAAGCACTGCGCCAAGCCGTTCGCGTGCCGCAAGTGCGCCAAGCCGCTCGCCGTCCGCGGCGACTGGCGCACCCACGAGAAGAACTGCGGCCGACGCTGGCACTGCGCCTGTGGTTCAGACTTCAAGCACAAGCGCTCCCTCAAGGACCACATCCGCGCCTTCGGTCGCGACCACCTTGAGCGCCCGCCCCCGCCACAGCAGCAGCTGCCGTAGCAGCCAGCATCGTCAGTCTCTTCATTAATATGTTGTTGATTTGTATGTATGACTACGTACGTGTGTGTGTGTGAATTTTGTGTATTAGCTGCATCTTTAATTTATTTGTTTACTACTCCTGGCTCCGTCTTAAACTATAGCTACTTTTAGCTATGAACCTAGACAAGAAATGTGTCAGGTTCATAACTTCATGTAGTTGTATTTTGACACGGATATGTAGTAGCTACTTGCTGAACATTAATTAGATTGTTTGTTTGTTTAGTTTTTAGTTGATTAATTTGTTGTTAATTGATTGTTGTATACTTGGAGACTACCTGTTGTGTACTTATCACATGCTTGCTTGTAGCTTAAACATTTCTTAGTTTGATTCTTAGTGTTCTTAGTGCGTGTTAATACGATTACTTTTATATTAGTGTAATTCTGTGTGCCGCTGACTATATATGTAACTCTGAATAAATATTACGTTTTCCTTACAGCAAGTTAATTATATAGAAATCGATTCTTCCTATGCACTAATGTGTGTGTATATAGATATGATATATCCTTCTGTTCTTACTTCTTACGTACTTGAGTTACTGCATGTCCTGTGACTGATGTGGTGGAGCCACGAGCTTTGTTGGATTTCTCTGCCATATACTGGATCTCCTCTAATTTTGGATGGCAAAATAATAATGTTTTCAAAATTTTGGATGGCCCCCATTTGACATTTATCTTGTTATCTTGTTTGTGACTTATTTTTTTAGTATGACCTATTATTTTTTATTTTTTACTAAACTTTTTAATAAGATGAATGATCAACATCGTAAAATGGAGGGTATATCTCAATTTGGCCACCATAATTTAAACCTATCATTGGGGGCGTTATTGAGGTAAAGACCCAATTTCGGTTGTATAGATGGACGCCGGTGTACTGAATGTCTCATATTATATTATCCTTGTAGACGTTGCCGTTAAAGTTCTTGTCAGTTGGGTTCGATATATATATGTTAAGTTTACACGGGTGGATTTAGTCCCGGTTTGCATTTAGTCCCGGATTGCAAACCGGGGCTGACGATTCGGGACAAAAAATGGACATTTTTTTGTCCCGGTTAAAATAACCGAGAATAAAGAGAGATTTTTTTTGTCCCGGTTGGTGTTACCAGCCAGAAAAAAAGCTAGAGAGCCCGCTAGCTGATGGCACCTTTTTTTATTATTTTTAATCCAATCATTTACATCCACATCACAAAACACAAAACTCAAGAAATGCATCAAAAATTCTCTCAAAAATGCATCACAAAATATCTCAAAAATGCATCACAAATTCTTTCAGATATAACAAATACAATCACATAAATTGACAAGATCATATACATCATTCTCAAAAACAATTTCAATCATAAATAAAAAAATCCCGTCGGCCGCCGCCGCCACCCCTCCCGCCAGATCTGACGGAGGTGAGGGCGAGGC